>CAUYRH010030132.1:0-19480 GCA_963574655.1 Perodicticus potto | reverse complement strand
TTTTTTGGTTGCAGCCATCATTGTTGTTTGGCGGGTCCGGGCTGGATTCGAACCCGCCAGCTCAGGTGTACATGGCTGGCGCCTTAGCCCGTTGAGCCACAGGCGCTGAGCCTGCAATTTATTTTAAATCTGAGCGCCCAGCCGCTGTATGTCCGGGCTTTTGGTTTTCTTTCGTTTAAGTTCTTGCCTGAAAAATATAGATCATACCTTCATTACAATTTCTGGGTCTTTGAACCATAGTTTCCTGTCTCTACTCATCTAAATGTTAATGATGATAATATGATTTCCTTCGCCCTACTTCTATGCTTTTAATGTCTAAAGGCCATATTCTTCACAGCTGGCCAAGTTTAGAATCCTCCAGGACTCCAGAGCTACTTCCTCCATGCCCAAACCATTTCTTTAACTCGTTTCTGCTCTGCCTTGGATCCATTAAAACCTCTCTCTGCTTCTTTAATTGTATATGAGACCCAGACAGGGTCAGCCCCCTCCAGAGGGGAATCTGCTGGGAAATATAAAGCTTAGTGAAATTGAACACAGGATAAAACAGGACTGTTGAGATATTAAAGAGCCAATGAGTACTTTTGGAAATAATATGACATAGTCCTTTAACTATTACTATCAGAAGGGAAATGCAAGTGGAAAACCCAAGCTTCTGGAGGTAACAAATGCAATATATGAAATGAAAGATATACTTAATTGGATTAAGAGCAGATTAGACACTGCAAAAAAAAAGTTTAGTGAATTTAAAGACATAACAATAGAAACTGCCCAAAATGAAACACAGAGAAAAAAGATGGAAAAATGAATAGTTATCAAGGAACCAAACTAAGAATCCTGGACAGAAGAGAGAGGGAGTAGAAAAATACTTGAAGAAATAATGGAAGAACATTTTTTAAATTTTAAAAAAATTTAATATAAATTATAAGCCTACATATCCAAGAAGCTCAATGAAAGCCAAACCAAAAAAAAAAAATCACAAAAAAATCTTGTGATTGAGAATATCACACCAGAGCACACCATAATTGAACTGCTACAAACCTAGGCCAGGAATGAAGGCTCATGCCTGAAATCCCAGCACCTGGATTATAGGCTAATGTAAGAGGATTTCTTGAGATAAAGAGTTCAAGACCAGCCTGGACAAAACAGTGAGACCCCATTTATGCAAAAAAGAAAAAAAAAACAATTAGCTAGCCTGGTGTCTAGCACCTATAGTCCTAGCTGCTCAGGAGGCTGAGATAGGAACATCACTTGAGCCCAAGAGCTTGAGGATGTACTGAGTGGTAATTGTGCTGCTGGGCAACAGAGCAAGATCTTATTTCTAAAAAATATAAATAAATGATAAAACGAATTACTACAAACCAGTAACAAAGGGAAATCTTAAAAACAGAGGAACAAAGATATGTATGTACCTGGGAACAAAGATAATTACTTCTCATCAGCAAAAATACTAGAAGACAGTGGAGCAACATCTTTAAAGCAATGAAAGAAATCAACTGTCAGCCTGAAAATATATATCCTCAACACATTCTATCTAAATGAAAGTGACTCTGTAAAGAGATAGAGTAGACACACTTCTTCCTATACCTCCTACTAAGTCCTTGATATTATATGTAAAACAACTGTAAGTAGATTCTGAAAATTGGACAGAAGATAGTCCAGCTAGGGACCCTGCAACCTGAGGAAAAATGGAGGTGAGTCCTGGGTTTTGTTTTTGTCTCATGTATCTTGGCCTGGGTGCTGAAGAAGCTGTCGACCTGAAATGTCAATATATGCAGGCAAACAAACAAACAGACAAAAACCACCAAAAAAAGACTGCTCTCTTCAGCCAAAGAACTAAGAAAAGGGCAATGTGGCATGCCAGAAAACTGTTAAGATAATAACTACTATACTCCAGCCAAATGCCACAGAATAAAATGGTGATCCCACCCTATTCCATCACCGAAGTGTAAAAAGGGTGTCCCTTTGTCCCTGGAAGCGTAATGTCAGAGAAGGCAATGTGAGGAATAAGGACTTACATTCATAGCCGGTGGTACTGAGCCTCACCACACACAGTGTTAGTGTGGGCCTGTGAGAAGTAGTAATAAGGCGTTTCTGCCCTCTGACCTGAGGTGTTATCAGTGATGATCTAGTGAGAAAGTTCAATCCCTGCCCAGCAGTGACAAGGAATTTCCCTTCCCCAGAGCTGTTAGTGGAGGGAGCTTAGACTTTCCCCTTTGTTAGGTTTGTTAACAAGATGTCAGATTCACGTTCCCTAGTTCTTGGTTCCCAGTACCAAAGAATGGTTACTAGTAACAAGATGACAGAATAAATAAGCAGAACAAGTAGATGCAAGCAGGCAAAGGGTCAACATTTAGGAAAGCATAGTACATTCTAGAGAGGAAATGGGTTTATATGATGAAGATCCTGAGTTTAAAGACAGAATGTAGTAGGCATAATACACTCTCAAAGTTAGTAGAGAGAAGACTGCTTCCATAAGCAACAGCAACCCCCTAGGGCTAGCATTTGTCCTTTCATGCTAATCTTAATGATTAAAAATTGAATATTCATAAGTTTTCTAGGAAAGGGGGAGAGTTTCCAGAACTGGTAGTCCTCCCCTTTCCTGACCGTATAGGGTAACTTCTGAAGGTTGCCATGGCATTTGTAAACTGCCATTGTGCTGGTGGTGATATTATGCTAATGAGGGTAGGTCACTTGAGGACAATGTCACCTTGTTTGCTCCAAAGACTACCTTTTGTGGTATTGATCATCACGATTTTTTTTGGTTTCTCTGCCTCTTTCTGGTTGGTCAGTACTTGGAGATCCCTATCAAAGATCAAACATCTGTTCAGCTCTTAGAAACCCCTTAGTTATTCCTTTTTGGAAGCCTCCTCTGGTCAACATGTTCCTCTTACTGTAGACAAAGGATCTCCTAGTGCCATCTGTTCCTCACCCTCCTTATCCCTACCTAATACCTCCACTTAGCCATAATCAGGTGGTGACCTTCTTCCCTCATCAGAGTGAGGAAGCTTGTTAAAATGCAAGATTTAAATAAGACCCAGAGTATTCAAAGTGTCCCCAAATTTGGCAGAAGACAGACATCTACAGATTCAAGATACTAAGATAATGTCCAGCAAGACAAACACAAAGACATCCAGGCTAAAAATGATAATGATCAAACTCCTGAGAACTAAAGACAGAGAGAAATCTCGAATGCAGCAAGAGAGGACTAGCACCTTATGATTACAGAAAAACAATTTGAGTGACCACAGATTTCTTGTCTGCAACCAGGGAGGCCAGAAGAAGGTGGGACAACATTTTTCAAGTACTAAGGAAAATAACTTAACTCATAATCCTATATCAAGTGAAAATATCCACCAAGAATGAAGAGGAAATCAAGAGATGAGGGAAAAGTAAGGTATTAATAATTTGTCTCCAGCAGACCTACTCTAAAATAATGGCTAAAGAAGTTCCTGGAAATGGAAAATAAATTTTGTTTTTTAAAGTGAAATTAGGAGCATCCAGGAGGAGGCTAGAAAAATGGAAACAAAAAAAATGTATAGTTTTACAATAAACTTATACAGGAGGGCAAGCCTAAACAGAGATGACATCTGAGTTATAAATTTACCCCATTTATATTGAAATAGTGCTTGGCTTGATTTTCACTGAATTGACTTGGATTAAGAAGGAGACATTTCAAAAAAATAAAGATTCTTCTCTTTATTAATGTAATAATTTTTAGTATATAACTAAATTTCACCTTCAGTCATTGAATCCTGAGAAAATTCATTGCCAGCTGTGGCAGGCAGAATAATACCATCACAAAGATGTGCACATCCTCATCCCCAGAAACCATGAATATGATACCTTAGGTGGCAAAAGAGACTTTGCTGATGTGATTAGACATTGAGATGTGGAGAGTATATTAGATTATCCAGGTGGACTCAGTTCAATTTTTGGCCCTTTAGAGTGGACAACCTTTCCGGCTGTGGTCAGAGAGGAAGTGACTACAGAATAAAGGTCGAGTGGGATGTGAGACTGCTGGCAAGGTTGCATGCAGTAAGGGACCCACAAGCTGAGGAACACGGGCAGCCTCTTAGAAGCTGGAAAAGTCAATGAAATAGATGATCCCTTTGAGGCTGCAGAAAGGAGCACATCCCTGCTAGCATCTTGATTTTAGCCCAGTGAGATCCATGCTAGACTTGTGATCTGCAAAACTATTAAATAACAAATTTGTGTTGTTTTAGGCCAAAAAGTTTGCGAGTGACTGTGGATTTCTCACACGAAACCATGGAAACCAGAAGGAAGTGGTGTCAACCCACAATCTGAGTTTAATTGGTGACAACACAGTAAAATTTCTTCCCATCGTGGTTCTAACCTAAGGACTAAATTCCATTGCTTAATATAAACTGTGCTAAAACTTTTCATGGAAATGAGCAGAAAACTATTGAGTGCCTAAATCTAAACATTTATAGCAGAGAAACTAAAGGGAAACTAAAAATAAGAGAATAAGCAGCATGGGTTATGATACCCCAGTATGTAGTATACAGTTAAGCAGGAAATGTTGACAGTCCTTTATTTGAAGAAGTATAGATGTTGAGAAAGACAGAAGTTTGTCAGGCACAAAAAGATCAGAAGAAGGACCAACCTCTTGTGCCTTGGAAGTCAGAATTGGCTCAGGACATCAGTAACCAAGGAAATCTTGGAAGCTTGCAGAGGTGATGGGCTGGTTTCCCAGGGGTGACCCTAGCCTTTCATGGTGTAATGCATCAGGGGATGTCTTCTTTTCTGGATTCTGTAGAAAATACCAATTTTTTTGTACCAGGCAAATCAGCTGGACTCAGCATCAAAGCTTTCTCTAACCCACTTTGGTAAGGATAGTGTACTTCTACATCAGCTCCAGGTTAGGAGTTCAAATAAGAGTGAACCATAAGATTCTGTTCTCAGAACTATCTCCCCATGTGTGTTCAGTGGAGGTGATGACAACCCCGGCATATTCTTAAGTAAGACTGTTTCATAAAATCAGATCTTAAAAAAACAAACTAGTCATCGTCTTCATGTTCTACCAAAATAGAACTTGTGACTGTTCTATGATAATATTTTTCAAATCAAAGGTGCACTTTAAAAAGTATTACACATTTAAGACTTTACAATTTTGAAATTGTTTCCACGTGATTGTTACCAGCACTTACAAGAAAATCTCACTGCAACGGCTCTTTGCCTTTGTGTTCTTATGCAGCTCACTGAAAGTAAGTGATGTGGCAATTTTACACGACAGGACTGTGATGGCCACTGTTGCATTTCTTTACTTTTGTTAGTGGCACGTGCACTGTGTCCTGCTCCTTTTATGGGAGCCATGTTTCTGAATCTTTCACACAGCACCAGGATTCCAAAAGTAACCTATAAATAAATTTATGTTAAAAAGAGCTTCCTTTACTTCTACTAGAATTGGAATTACAAGTTATGTTTTATATCTTTATTGGCAGATTCTTTTCTTCTCTCAGACATTACTGCCCTTTAACAAGGCTCTTGAGCTTAATAAAAGTAGTCTCTAAAAATTCATATTTTTTACAATGTTAGAATGAGATAATTTTAAGTTAAATCAGTTCTTGGCCCATTGCTAACTGCAGCTGCCTTTAGGTGTAATTTAACATGTATGTGCTGGGCATTTACATCAGCGATATTCAGCTATTGACTTAATATGGTTCTAATAGCTTAGAGGAAGTAATGACGATGATTTGAATGAGTCTTTTCCTTTTGCAAAAAGTAAACACATAAAAATTTCATAAAACACAGTATATAAGTTTTTGAGAATCTTCAAATGCAGTTAAATGTTTCACAAACTTACTTGCACACATTATGTGTTTGTTGTAGGTGGAATCATATGAAAAAAACTTTAAACTTAGTGCTTTATTCTTTTTTTTGAACATATAAAAATTATTTTATTACTGATGTACAGTTATAATGGTAGAAACACATTAACTAGGAGAATAAAGAATAACAAGATAGACACACTGTCAAAAAGAACTCAAAAACTCCACCCTGTGACTTTTTGTACTGGTGGAGACTCCTATGTCATTGTCTTGATCTTAGTTTTCACAATGACGACGTCTTCAGTGGAGATTCCGGTCTTCTGTGATATCTCAGACATTGTCACCAGGTTCATTTTAACCACTGGTGGCTCAGGCCTTTGAGTGCCTACATCTAAATAGGGTGAGGGAGCAAGCTGTCTAGAAGCTGCTTCAGCACCGGTACCAGGATCCTTGGTTGTCCAAGCCTGGCTCAAGTGAAGATGGCTTTCCTGCTGTCAGAAAAGTGCTTTCTGGTCACCAAAATAAATGTTATCTCCTCTTTGAGGAACTTGGTTATGTATGTGTTTGTCATTTTTGACATCGACGCAGATGTGATGGATTTTGTGGTCAGTGACGGGCCTGAAGTGCCACCAGACTCACCACCAATCTTAGATAAATCAACTTGCAAATAATCCAGAACTGACTTTGGAAGAAGAGTCCAGCCTCTGGCAGCCTTCTCCTTGGCTGACAGTTTCCCTCTACTTAACAGTTCACCCTGGGCCTTAATGGTTTAAACGAGTCTCTGAATTTAGGCAGATTTTTCTTTTTCATTTAGGTTAAGAAATGCAGGAGAAACATCCAATCTGTATGTGTTCCTCACATCCAGATTCATTGTTCTTGAATGTTTCTCCCAGGAAGAGTGAATTTCACCCATGAAAGCAATGGAGGGAAGGGTGCCTTACTATTCAAGAAATGAAAATCAATCTCAGCCAGGTGCAGTGGCTCATGCCTGTAATCCTAGCACTCTGGAAGGCCAAGGCCAGTAGATTACCTGAGCTCACCAGTCAGAGACCAGCCTGAACAAGAGCAAGACGCTGGCTCTAAAAAAAAGAAATAACTGGGCACTGTGGCAGGCACCTGTAGTCTCAGCTACTTGGGAGGCCGAGGCAAGAGGATTGCTGGAGCCCAGGAGTTTGAGGTTGCTGCGAACTATGACACCACAGCACTCTACCAAGGGTGACAAACACTCTGCCTCCTCAGGCAGGTCTGAGAAGGGTGAGGAAGCACCCTGAAGCTGTCCAGAAGCTGCTTCAGCACCGGCACCACGCCTTGGTTGTCCACACCTGGCTGAAGTGAAGATGGCTTTCCTGCAGTCAGAAAAGTGCTTTCTACTCACCAAAATAAATGTTATCTCCTCTTCGAGTGTCTTGGTGAAGTATGTGTCATTTTTGACATGGACGCAGTTGTGATGGATTTATGGTCTGTACTGTGCCCACCAGACTCATCACCAATTGCTGGTTAATCACATCAGCATTCACGAAATCCTCTTCTCAGCACTGGTGGAGATGTATTCAGAGCACCTTGGTAATCAGGTCTTACTGTCATTTCTAAAAATCTCAGGCAGGTCTGACAAGGGTGAGGAAGCAAACTGTCCAGAAGTATCTGTTCTTTATTTTCCTCAGAGTACCCATTATTTTGATTTTTAAAATTCTGCTTGAAAACTATTTGAAAGCTGTTTGAGATGTGTGCTGCTACTCTAAACAAGTGATGCTAGTATCCTCTGCTTCTGACATCACGTTATGTAACTTAATGTTAAATGTCTTGATGTGTGACAGATAAAATGTAGCTTCTTAAGATCCGCTTTTTAACTGAGATATTAAGATATTGTGAAAAGTAGACATTGTGAAAAGCTCCTTGCATAGCTGTGTTGCCTGCTGCTAATTGGTTTCATCTAAAGCCAGTGGCAATGTTTATCTCTTTGTGTTTTGGAGATCATTTTGGGGGAGGAGTTTGCTGGTTAGAGAGCAAAAGCAACAACTCAATGAAAAGATTACCCCATAGCCGGACGTTGTGATGGGCGCCTGTAGTCCCAGCTACTTGGGAGGCTGAGGGAAGAGAATCGCCTAAGCCCAGGAGTTGGAGGTTGCTGTGAGCTGTGACGCCACAGCACTCCACCGAGGATGATAGAGTGAGACTCTGTCTCTACAAAAAAAAAAAAAAAAAAAAAAGAAAAAGAAAAAAAAGAAAAGATTACCCCAGCTTAAAGTGGAAAGCACACTTTGTGAAAAGAAATACTTCCTGAGAAACTGGATGACTTATCCATTTTACTATTGTAAACTCTTTAATTAAAAATAAGTTTAGATGTCTTCTCCCCCTCAATTTCATGCTTTTTATTATATAAAGCAATATCTTATATACACTGATATGCCCTTCTTTGAACTTCCATCTTTTGCTGACAGACTGTCAAACATCTTCGATGTTCGGTATGCTTGAGCGAGGTTACTGGAAAAAACATCATTTTTCTCCAGGGAAAGATCAAAATATCAATGTTTGGTTTCTTGTGTACGGTTTGTAAGGTTATGAATACTTTTACCTAGGTTCTATTTCTGCTCTTTATTGAAAATAAATAATCAATTTGCTAAAAGAAGGAAAATATTCTGAGAATTTTCTTTGGTAAGAGTATTATTTAAGTTAGTACTTTGGTTTCCTGTGCTAATCATCATATTATCATGTAGATGCATTTCTAAATATATACAAAACTTACTTCAGACTACCATGCTGAAAATAAACTAGTAGTTTTGCGACTTTTTCTTTTAAAAACCCTCATTTGGCAGGCTGGGCACAGTGGCTCACACCTATTATCCCAGCACTCTGGGAGGCTGAGGTGGGTGGATTGCCTGAGCTCCCAGCTTCAAGACCAGCCTGAGCAAGAGTGAGACTGCGTCTCTAAAAATAGCCAGGTGTGTGGTGGACACCTGTAGTCTCAGCTACTCAGGAGGCTCAGGCAAGAGAATCACTTGAGCCCAAGAGTTTGAGGTTTCTGTGAGCTATGATGCCACAGCACTCTATGGAGGGCGACAAAATGACACTTTGTCTCCAAAAAAAAAATCCTGCGTTTGACATCTTTAAATTTTCTGAAATGTATCTGTACATTAGAGATTCATGTGGTTTAGCCACCTCACCTGTGCTACCGGCCAGCCTCTGGCACACGCGGGCCACCGTCCAAAATAAGTGCACCAGGTTGGGGGAGTGAGTATGTACATGCTGTGGGGAGGCAGAGCCCTGTCCTCTGACATAGCTGAGGTTGGCATCCTGGGCTGGGCCTGTCTGTCTATATCCTTGCTACAGGGACAGTGTTCAGGTAAGCGTGTCCTTATAGACAGGTGGGTGCCACTATAGCAACGCCCAGGTTTGTGGCAACCCTGTGGTGAGCAAGTTCATCGCCATCATTTTTCTGGCAGCACGTGTTTACTTCGGGCCTCTGCATCACATTTTGGTAATTCTGACAGCACTTCCAACTTTTTCATTGTTAATATATCCGTGATGATGACCTGTGATCAGTGATCTTGGATGTTACTATTGGTACCTATATAAGATGACAAAGTCAGTTGATAAACGTGTCTGACCATGCCACTGACTGACTGGCTGTTCCCTTGTTTCTCTCCCCTTGGGCCTCCCTATTCCCTGAGACACAATAACATGGAAATTAAGACAATGAATAGCCTTAAGTGGCCTGAAAGTGTTCAAGTGAGAGAAACGGTTGCACCTCTCTCACTTTATTTTAAATCAAAAGCTAGAAATGAGTAAGCTTAGTAAAGAAGTCCTGTTGAAAGCCAGTCCTCTTGTTCTACTCAGCTAAGTTATGAATACAAGGAAAAGTTCATGAAGGGATTAAAAGTGCTACTCCAGTGAACAAATAAATAAGAAAGCAAAAAACAGCCTTATCGCTGATAAGGAGAAAGTTTGTGTGGTCTGGACAGAAGATCAAACCAGCCACAACTTTCCCTTAAGCCAAAGCCTGATCCAGAGGAAGGCCCTAATTCTCCTCAATTCTCTGAAGGCTGAGGGAGGTGAAGAAGCTGCAGAAGAAGAGTTGGAAGTGAGATGTCACTTCCTGAGGAGGAAGGAAAGAAGTCATCTCCATAACATGAAAGTACAAGGTGAAGCAGCAAGTGTTGATGGAGAAGCTGCAGCAAGTTACCCAGAAGAGAATTGATGAAGGTGGCCACTAAACAAGAGACATGATGAAGGTAGCCACGCTAAACAACAGATTTTCAGTGTAGATGAAGCAGCCTTCTATTGGAAGAAGATGCCATCTAGGACTTTTTTATAGCTTGAAGGGAGATGTCAGTGCCTGGCTTTAAAGCTTCAAAAGACAGGCCAACTCTCTTGTTAGGGGCTAATGCAGCTGGTGACTTGAGGTTGAAGCCAATGCTTGTTTATCATTCCAAAAATCCTAGGGCCCTTGTAAGAGAAGTATGCAAAATCTACTCAGCCTGTGCTCTGTAAGGGTAACAACAAAGCCTGGCTGACAGCATATGTTTTTAGAATGGTGTACTGAATACTTGCAGCCTACTGCTCAGAAAAAATAAGATTTCTTTCAAAATATTACTGTCTGTTGATAATGCATCTAGTCACCCAAGAGCTCTGCTTTAAATGTACAACAAGATGAACATAGTTTTCATGTCTGTTAACAACATCTACTCTGCAATCCACAGGTCAAACAGTAGTTTCACCTTTCAAGTCTTATTATCTAAGAAATACTTTGCATAAGGCTATAGCTGCCACAGAGAGTGGCATTCCTTTGACAATGTGGGCAAAGTAAATTGAAAAGCCTCTGAAATGGGTTCACCATTCTAGACGCCATTAAGAACATTTGTGATTCACGGGAGGAGGGAAGAAGATTAACATTAACAGGACTTAGGGAGAACTTGACTCCAACCCTCATGGATGACTTTGAGGAGTTTAATACTCCAGTGAAGGAAGTAACTGCTGATGTGGCAGAAGTAGCAAGAGCATTAGACTAGCAGTGGAGCCTGAAGATTGGACTGAATTGTTGTAATCTCATGATGAAGCTTAGATGGATGAGGATTTGCTACTTATGGGTGAGCAAAGAAAGTAGTTTCTTCAGATGGAATCTATTCCCGGTAAAAATGCTGTAAATATTCTTGAAATGCCAACAAAGCATTTGGAATATTACATATACTTCGTTTGATAAAGCAGCAGCAGGGTTTGAAGTTCTACTGTGGATAAAATGCTTCAAACGGCATCAAGTGTTACAGAGACACCTTTTGTGAAATGAAGAGTCAATAGGTGTGGCTGACTTCATGTGGCTGTTTTATTTTCACAAATTGCCATGGCCACCCTCTCCCCCCACCCTCCCCCACCTTCGGCAACCACTTCCCTGATCAGTCATCAGTCATCAACATCAAGGCAAGACCCAACAACAAAAAGATGATGACTCCCTGAGAGCTCAGATGATCTTTAGCATTTTTCAGCCAGAAAGTATTTTTAGCTAAGGTATGTATGTACATTTTTTAAGAAGTACTGCTGTCGCACACTTAATGATGTTGTGTAAACATAACTTTTATATATCCTGGGAAACCAAAATGTTCATGTGACTCACTTTATTGGGAGATTTGCTTTATTGTAATCGTGTAGAATGAAACCCACAAAATCTCCCAGGTATGCCTGTACTCAATGATGTTTTTATTTTTATTTATTTATTTATTTTTTTGCAGTTTTTGGCCAGGGCTGGGTTTGAACCCACCACCTCTGGCATATGGGGCTGGTGCCCTATTCCTTTGAGCCACAGGCGCTGCCAATGTTTTTATTTTTTGAGACAGAATCTCACTATGTCATTCTCGGTACAGTGCCATGGCATCACAGCTCACAGCAACCTCAAACTCTTGGGCTAAAGCAATTCTCTTGCTTCAGCCTCCCAAGTGACTGGGACTGCAGGTGCCCACCACACTGCCCTGTCATTTTTTTTTTTGTTGTTGTTGCTGTAGTTGTTGTTGTTTGGCTGGCCCAGGCTGGCTTTGAACCCACCAACGCTCTACCCACTGAGCTATGGGCACTGCCCTCAGTGATGTTTTGATGAATTCAGCGGTGATAATAACTAATGTGACTTTTCTGACATTGCATATTGAAATGTGTTAATACTTGGAAGATCTGCATAATTCAATGAACAAATATTCTCCAAAGACTAATGCATGCTGTTACCAAAATTGTGCTTGTGTAATATAGTTGTTCAAAGGACAAATTGAAAGATAATGGGTTTTAATAGGGTCCTACTGTTGTAGGCCAATAGCCCCCCAAAAGACCTGAGTCTGTTTCAGCTTATCTCGGCCTTGGTCCCCAGCATGCCTCCCACCTTGGGTTAATTCTGAGAACAAGGTAGCTGACGAGGATGTTCTCCGAGTTCCCTGACTCCCTAGCCAGCTAAACAATGGTAAAAACTTACTCAAGCAGAGTTTCCCAGGTTACTGAGTTTCCCAAGCTACTGGGCTTTCCAAGTTGTCCCCATGGTTACTGAGTTACCCTCTGAGTCACCACACAGCAACCCCCTGAGCCAACTACCTGACTGTAACTCTGCCCTGTAACCGGCCATGTTCTGCTTTTGTACATGCTTGCTTTGCCACATCAGCACAAAAAGGGTATAAAAGGCTGCCTGCATTTCTCTTCAGGGCCATTTCCCCTTTGGGGTAGTGGCCCGCCTGTGCAGATGTAATAAATCACCACCTGATTTGGGCCATTTGCCCTTTGGGGCAGTGGTCTGCCTGTGCAGGTGTAATAAATCATCACCATGTGATTTGAGCCTAAAGTGGGGTCTGTGTTTTTTATGGGTGGACCACAGGTACAACACTACAAGTTTATTGACAGTGTTTCAGATTCCATCTTTCTATTAACCTTAAGGAAACTACCACTTGTCAAGTCTCAATATTGTTTCAAACAAGAATATTCACAGTGATAGGATTAGGTTATTAAAATACTTTTCCTGTTTCCAGCCACATGTTCAAGCAAGGCTGGATTTTCTTCACATAATTAGATCAAAACAACATACCACAACAGATGAAAGCAGAAGTAGATATGAGAATCAAGCTGTCTTGTATTAATTCTGACATTAAAGAGTTTAGAAATTCTGGTTTATTTTTGCTATGAAATGGATTTATTATTTATTGTAAATTAATTAAAAAACCTGTGTTAGTTTAATGTGCTATAAGTATCAATAGGTAGAACCCATTTCGAAAAGTTATTTGAGGATGGGGGGGTAATTGGTGGGTCCACACCTATGGTGCATCTTTCAAGGGTACAAGTGATATTTACTAAATGTAGAATATAAATGTCTTAATACCAGGCATCCTCAAACTTTTTAAACAGGGGGCCAATTCACTGTCCCTCAGACCATTGGAGGGCCGGACTATAGTTAAAAAAACTATGAACATATTCCTATGCACACTGCACACATCTTATTTTGAAGTAAAAACAAAACGGGAACAAATGCAATTCATGTGGCCCATGGGCCGTAGTTTGAGAACCCCTGCTTAACACAATAACTAAGAAAATGCCGTGAAGGCTGTGTTAACCAGTTTGATGAAAACATTTCAAATTGTATATAAAACCAGCACATTGCACCCCATGATTGAATTAATGTACACAGCTATGATTTAATATAAAAAAATTTGAAATAAAAAGAAATTCATGTGGCTTGACAGATCTTTTTAGTGGCTTCTCATGTGGCTTAATATTGTATATATGTTGGATTTGTGTTTTATGGTAATAATGAGAATGTACAAATTTGTACAAAATGTCATGTATACAGGATAGAAAATGTTCAAAACAAGAAAAATAGATAAGTGGCATAATTGTTTTTCTTTCTTTTTTTTTTCTTGTTACACAATTGTTTTTCTTTTGAAAATATCTATATGCTTCAGTAAACTGTGTACCTACTTTTAAAAAACGTTTTGCAATTCACAATTTTTGTTTTTGACATTGCTTATGATGACACTTGACATTTAATGTACTCTTTAATTTTTTAAATTATAAAAATATGTTGGGTGTGGTGGCTCATGTCTGTAATCCTAGCACTTTGGGAGGCCAATGTAGGTAGATTGCTTGAGTTCAGGAGTTTGAGATCAGTCTGAGCAAGAGCAAGACCTCATCTTTACTAAAAACAGAAAAATTAGCCAGGCATTGTGATGGGCGCCTATAGTCCCAGCTACTCTGGAGGCTGAAGCAAGAGGAGGGCTTGAGCCCAGGAGTTTGAGGTTGCTGTGAGATGAGCTATGACACCATGGCACTGTAGCTTGAGGCAACAGAGTGAGACTCTGTCTCCCCCCCCAAAAAATTCTGAAAATGGTACATCATATAGACAAAATAAAGAATATATGAATTTAAAAAATCAAGGTAATAAACTGTTCTATAAAATATATTGTGCTCTCCCGTTTTCTAGGCACATCTATTTTTGTACCATAACACAGTTTTGTGCCAAAACATGATGGTGCAGTCAGATCTCTGCAGCCCACTCATATATGTTACCTTTGCTATGTCGCACACCTCAAAAGGCCTGCAGTTCCAAACCGAGTCAGTACTCCCCACAGAAAGCTGCCCCTTTGCAGCACCTGTGGCCAATGCATGTATATAGTAGCAAAGTGCAAATCTTGTGGAGATGAACCTGGGGTACTGGGTACCTGAGGCATGTTCTAGAGAGGAACAGATCAAGATGGACTCTTTTTCAGAAAAATTGATTAAACCATGAGAAACCAGTAAATGTATTGATTTTTTATGTACTGTGTGTATGTTTTTACTGTTTTGATTATGTATGATCATGTCATCATATGGTATTCTCTAACAAAAGTTGTATGAGAAAGTACATATACATATCAGTACTGTAGGCCTACTTCCTTATGGTGACCACCTCTGTACGTTGACCCTTGGGTGGTCAACTTACAGAGAGTCTACTGTAGTATTTTTATCTGTATTGTTATTCTGTTTTTTAAAGAGTATTTCTGATCCACAGTTGTTTGAATCCATGGATGCAGAACCCATGGATATGGAGGGCCACCTGTGCTGTGACATGTTTATTTGTGCCTTGATTTATATGTATATAAATATATATTTCTTTATGTTTATAGATATAATATTTATATATATATAATTAGTTCAATCTTATCACATAGATGTTTTAATATGACATTACATCATAAGCATTTTTTTCCTTTTTTTGCATAGTATATCTGGCTTGTTACAGTCATTACAACTTCATTTTTATATATCAGTTTCATCGTAAATATGATGGAGGATTAGTTCTCGTTCCTTTGGATGAAAATTCAGGCAAGTCCCATAATATTTTGGGGGAAACAATTCCATGATTATATTTGCAAAAACATAAATCATGATTTAGAAAATAGTATGTGTAATCTCATATCATAATCTAAAGATCCAGTCTGAACTTATATATCCCCTTTTCCAGCTTGTCATAGTTTCACACAGGGAAGTCCACAGTGGAGATGGAGGGCACATCAGCGTCCTTCTCTGCTTCTTAACATCAGCTACCTGGAGTTTCTCCACTCTGGGAGCGAGGAGAGAGGAGAGGTAAGAAAGGACCTCACGTGACTATTACCAGTCAAGGTAATATGTTCTAGGTTGGCCTTGTGCTTTTTGGACGTGGTTAGGTTTCAAGATGACTCAACGCTGCCACAGTGGGTTCTTAAGCAATCCTACATTCTTCCACAAGTTTTCTGAAGTGTATTCATGCACACTGTTTGCTTATTCCTTTCTTAGTTCTTTGGAAGCTGATAATATTTTTGGCTTCTCCTGCTAAAGTTTCTTCAACTGGACAGAATGTGTATAAAGTACTCCAGGAGATACAAATATTTTTGTAATCTCTGGTCTCAACCATGTATAGCCTTAGTGGGGAGAAAAAAATCAAGAGTTATCTACACAATTCTGGGCCACCAACTTTAAAAAGTTGTACCCTTTCTTGCCCTTTATTATCTTATATCTATCATCTTAAGGTCTTTACCACTATTTCCATTTTATTATTTTGTTCCCAGATACTCCATATTTTTTTCAGAACCTATTATCTAGAGAAATTTTTGAGTAAGTGCACATATACCAAATTAAGGAAATCCAAAAGATGTGTCTCATTGAAGATAATACTATTCTTGAGTTGATCTTCAAATTTTGATTGTTTAATGTTTAGCTTAGTTGTAGTTTTCTAATAATGGATGTCATGGATTCACAACAATATTAGTATCGATATCTTCATGCATTTATCTTATAGTTTCAATTGTATTGTTAGGATAGAGTCTTAGTAATGGAAGTTAACTGTGGTTGGTAATTGAAATTAACTGTACTAAATATATTACATATATTTATATATGTATATATATACACACATATATAATTGTTTTTGTGATATATATTTTTTTCTGTTTTTTTTGCAGTTTGGCCAAGGCTGGGTTTGAACCTGCCACCTTTGGTATATGGGGCCGTCACCCTACTTGATGAGCCACAGGCGCCACCCTTTTTGTGATATTTTTTAACTGCCTTCCAAAATAGCTATGTCACTTTAAAATGCTGCTGTGACTATGTGAAGAGACTATTTTCATTAAACTCTCACAGTAGGGTGGTGCCTGTGGCTCAAAGGAGTAGGGCACTGGCCCCATATGCTGGAGGTGGCGGGTTCAAACCCAGCCCTGGCCAAAAAAAAAAAAAACCCCAAAAAACTCTCACAGTAACAGAAGATCAAGTCTTCCTTTTTTATTGTAACTAATGTGGACTGTTGAATAAAAGGACATTAATGTCTGAAGACATTTAGTGACTATATTTATGTCTCAGGTTTTAGTTTGTTCAAAGTTCAACTTTCATGAAAGGCATATATAAATTAATGTCAGAGATGTAATATAAGATCAGAGAACCCCTTTCCTGATGAATTTTAGGGACAGGGAAGTTATTTTAGGGAGGAGGAAAGAAAACAATAGTAGCTGCCTGAGAGGGACAACTTTTAGAGAAAAAACATTAAAGCTGATATTTGAGATATTTCACTGTATGATGTAACCCCTTCTCCAAGAGGACTTAATTTAAACATATGAAATGATCATTCAGTTTTTAAGACAGATTTGAGGTTTTCGTGGAAACATAGAACCAGCCACTATATGGGAGCAATGCTGGCCTGAGGAAGTAACTTCCCTTTTTTTACACTAATAAACAGGCAGGGAAAATGGTGTGCTTGCCTGAACTTTTCATTTGCTCTCAGTGATTCTATACCTGCCCTGATATGCCCTGATATGTATTTAAATATTAGTACTTGGCAGGGAGTGGTTGAGGCGGGTGGATTCCCTGAGCTCTGGAGTTTGAGACCAGCCTGAGCAAGAGCAAGATCCCATCTCTAAAAACAGCCAGGCATTGTGGTGGTTGCTGGTAGTCTCAGCTGCTCGGAGGCTGTGGCAAGAGAATCCCTCGAGCCCAAGAGTTTGAGCTTGCTGTGAGCTATGATGCCACAGCAATCTACCCAAGGTGACAAAGTGAGACTCTGTCTCAAAAAATAAATAAATACATAAGTAAATATTAGTACTTTTCTTATTTTCATTTAAATGTTTATAATAAAGCTATTAACTATATGACACTTAGTACAAAGTTTTTCTTGGTATGATGTTTGCCATTTTACTGAGTGACATCAATCTGAGTGGTTTGGTTTTTGTTTTCCTCTTACATCTATATCATTTAGCCTTTCCACAAACTTTATGAAATATATTTTTTCCATATAATAAGATTTGAAAATTAAAATTATTCTTTGATCCATGAGCTGAAGAATTATTGTGGTGTTTGTAGGCATGAAGACAACATTAATATCCTTGAACATCTCCATCTGAGCTCTTGGGTAACCTTATGCATTGTTAATGAGCAGTAATGGTTTGAAAGGAATCTTTTTTTCTGAGCAGATCTCAACAGTGGGCTTAAAATATTCAGTATTTTTAGATGTGCTGTCATCCGGCTTTGATTTTGCACTTACAGCATTTGGGTAGAGTCGAGTTGACATAATGCTAGGATTTTTGGAATGGTAAATAAATACTGGCTTCAAGTTAAAGCCACTGGTTAAATTAATCACCAACAAGAGAGTCAGCCTGTCCTTTGAAGTTGTGAAGCCATGCACTGACTTCTTCTCTCTGGCTATGAAAGTCTTACATGGCATCTTCTTCCAATAAAAGCCTAATTGGCTTCTGTTTCTGAGTGTAGCCACCTTCATTAATTATCTTAGCTAGATATTCTGGATACCTTGTTGCAGCTTCTACATCAGCACTTGCTGCTTCATCTTGCACCTGTATGTTATGGAGAAGGCTTCTTCCCTCACACCTCATAAAACAACCTCTACTAGCTTCAAAATTTTCTTCTGTGGCTTTCTAATCTCGCTTAGCCTTCACAGAACTTAGGAACGTTAGGGCCTTGCTCTGGACTAGGCTTTGGCTTAAGTGAAGGCTGTGGCTGCTGCTTTGATCTTCTGTCCAGATCTCTCAAACTTTCTCCATGTCAGCAACAGAGCCATTTGCCTTCTTATCATTTGTGTGTTCAGTGGAGCAGCATTTTTAATTTCCTTTAAGAACTGTATCTTTACATTCTCAAGTTGGCTGTCTGATGCAAAATCCTAGCTTTTGGCTTATTGCAGCTTTCAGCGTGCCTTTCTCACTAAATTTAATCTTTTCTAGCTTTTGATTTAAAGTGAGAGACATATAACTCTTACTTTCACTTGAACATTTAGAAGCCATTGTAGGGTTATTAATTGGGATAATTTCAATATTGCTGTGTCTTTGGGAACAGGGAATCCTGAAAAAAAGCTAGATGGGAGAACAGCCAGTCATTCACTGAAGCAGTCAGAACACACACAACATTTGTTGATTAAATCTGCTATATTATGTGTGTGGTCTGTGGTGCCCCCAAACAATTATAGTAGTAAAGTCAGGAATCCCTAATCATGGATCACCATAACAGAAATAAAAAGTTTGAAATATTGTGAAAATTATCAAAAGGTGACACACAGACATGACGTGAGCACATGATCTTGGAAAATGGCGTCAACAGACTTGTTCAGTGCAGAGTCACCACAAACCTTGCGTTTGTGAAAAATGTAGTATCTGCAAAGTGCCATAAAATGAACCACATAAAGCATCGTGTGTCTGTACCTGATATAACCAATATCATTCTTATTTTTTAAAAATCTGTGTGGGTCTGATAGTGAGTATCTTAGGTATTGTTTCATTTTAGTGGAAGTAAAGAAAGAAGCATTTTTTTAACAAACACAATTTTAATTCATAAGAGGAAAAAAAATAACCAATCAGAATAACCGACATCTGAAAAGATGTTCTATATCATTAATAATAAAATACATTCAAATTAAAACAAGATATCCTCAACTGGCAAAATTACAAAGTTTGGTAACATTAGATTTCGCAAGGGAATAGGTGTAGGTTAGAAGACCACCCTACCTAAGCCACACAAAGGCAAGCCTTTAATGGGTTAAAATGGCTTTTGCTAATACAGAAGCAAGAAAGCTGGGCTCCCGCTGAGCGTACACACAGAGGCTGTTTGTTCGGAGGTAAAAGTCCATAAAAACAGTAAAGTATGCTTCCGTTAAGCCCAGGTGCTTAGGGGCCGACAACCCCACCCCTGGTGATATGGATCAGAGGATGACATATGTCTGTCTGTACATA
>CAUYRH010030131.1:0-13486 GCA_963574655.1 Perodicticus potto | reverse complement strand
AGAAAACATAGCAGATTCTGGCAAGGATGTGAAGAAAAAGGAGCTGTCCTATACTGTTGGTGGGAATGTAAATTAGTATAGCTACTATGAAAAACAGTATGGACGATCCTCAAAAAACTGAAAATGCGGCTCGGCGCCTGATGCTCAACAGGTTAAGGTGCCAGCCACGTACACCTGAGCTGACGGGTTCGAATCCAGCCCGGGCCCGCCAAACAACAATGACAGCTGCAACCAAAAAATGGCCAGGCGTTGTGGCGGGTGCCTGTAGTCCCAGCTACTTGGGAGGTGGAGGCAGGAGACTCGCTTGAGCCCAGGAATTGGAGGTTGCTGTGAGCTGTGATGCCACGGCACTCTATCCCTCTATCAAGGGTGACAGCTTGAGGCTCTGTCTAAAAAAATAAAATAAGAAACTGAAAACGGATCTACCATATGATCTGAGTGTATGAAGGCTGTCCAGAAAGTATCCAGCCATGCATACCTCTATTTTTCATATTACAGGGCTGGTTACTTTCCAAATGGCCCTGGTATATCCAAAAGAAAGGAAGTCAGTATATTGAAGAGATACCTGCCTGCCAAGGTTTATGATGGGATTATTCACAATAGCAAAGATACGAAATTTCCATTAACAGGCAAATGGACGAAGACTATATAATATATTTACATAATGGAATACTATTTGACCATAAAAATGATAGAAATTATATCATTTGCAGCAACATAGATGAAACTGGAGGTTATTATGTTAAGGGAAATAAGCCAGATACTAAGAGACAAATATCACTCATACTCACTTGTACGTGGGAACGAAGGAGTTGAAGGTAGAGAGTAGAATGACAGTTACCAGAGGCTGGCAGGGATGTGAATGGCAGAAGAGAGGCTGGTTAATGGGCACAGACTCACAGTGAGGTAGATGAACAAGTCTGAATGTTCAATAGTAAAGTGGCTATGGTTTACAGCAATGTGTTGTATCTTTCAAAATCGCTAAAAGTGAGGACTTGAAATGTTCTTCACACATAGAAATTATAAGCGCTCCTGGTGATAAATACCCTAAATACCCTGACTTGCTTATTACACATTCTATGCATGAAGTAAAATATAACTCGTACCCTCAAAATGTGTACAAACACAATATGCATCAACAAAAAATGTAAACACTGTAATGAATTCCTTTTAGTATTTGGAATATTTGGAATTATTTTTGATAGCTTCAAAAACTTGCAGCTGTTGCCAAAAATAGATGTGTGCTATTTGAATTCCAAAGAGCTGTTTTGTAAGGGAAACAGAATGAATTTTATAATCGAAGGGATTCTGAGTATAATTTTTTCCTATGTCCTTGCTGTATTTAGGACTATGACATTCTTAAAATTTCAAGCAGGGAAACCTGCTCTGGTTACCTTGGTGATAAACTGAGGATAAAAATTACACAAAATTGCTGCTGATGTCACTACTGCCATATTGTTTCCAAGGTTACAGATTGTCTCCAAATAATTGTAATGCTTTGTGCCTTGGAAGCCCGCTCTGTAGCAAAAAGCTTGGTACTGCAGTTATTCTTTCTATCTAATAAACCGTCCATGGCCTCTCAGGGACTTTGGATAATTACGGAGATGAATGGGCATTGAAAATGCCTCTATCTTAACCTATTCCAGGCACACAAACATAATTTGAAAAAGCTAATATATAGAAAAGTTAGTTCTTATTATGATACATAGGAAAATTTCCTTCTACAATATACGTCCCCTTAAATGCTAAAAGAGAAAAGCAAATTGCCATAATGTATGCGTATATATTCAGCATGGAAAATATCTGAAAGATACACTGCAAACTGTTGGCCATGGTACTCTCTAAGGCATAGGATTTCAGCTGGCTTTCATTCTCTGTAAGACATACATTGTGTAATAGTTTATTTGTTTCAGTCAGCATATGTTAACGTTTGTAAACAGATGACAGTACAGGTTAAAACCAATTCGTAGTCCTCACTCAGCAGTGCTATCCTTAAATCGCCAGCCTAAAAGAAGTGATTTACTAAGTTGAACGAATAGATAAAACCATTTATAAAGGGCACATTTCTATCTGACCTGCTTTCATTTGTGAAAGCATTGCCCAGTGAGTTGTCTGAGTAATCACACTCAGCCACAATTTAGTTACCCTTATGTAAGTTATATTATGCAAAAATCAAGACTCTCTTTGAAAACCAGCAATTGATGTATTTTTGATTTAATGGCATTTTATGCTGGCCATAAATGTTGACTGTCAAGAGATTGCCATAAGACAGCCATGGTCAATAAAAAACACCATTATATTTTAGCTTCTGGGGAAATCTTTAAAGCATATGTGTAATATGCGCTAAAACCAAACTCATAATGATGTGATTAACAATAACAATCATTAGTACAGAATATGTGAACCCTAAAACCTACTGCTACACCTGGGCTTATGTGTGCAGCTGGAACTCTGCATTTCAGGCACTCACTTGACCAACAGTAAACAGAGCAAGGACCTCCCGCTCAGCTTTCCCCAGGTGCTGCACGACTCCTGCTTGATGGCACTGGCTCCCAGCACTGACCTTGTCAGCATGACATTTTACACTAGAGCGAAACAAAGCTGATGCGCACTGTATTTCAGCTGTGTGTGACCAGCTGGTTTTGAATAGTAACAATTTACTCTTGGAGCCCATTTCCTATCCAGTTTATAAGATGGCCCACATCCGGCAGGGGGTTCCTTCCTGAACAATCTTTGCCTTTTAGGCTAGAATACTCAGAAACCATAAACAAAAATAATGACATAAATAAATTGTAAGGCAAATATCAGAGCCCTTTTATATCACAGAGTCCTGATTCTTTTGCTGCTCATGAAATTTACATAGGAAATTTTTGCTACAAAAAGGAATAGAGATCAAAGAATTACAGTTATAAAAGATGGAATTGGTAATATTGGGCAGGCATTATATTATCCACCTGTGAAGGACTGAATACTAAATATTTCTACCTACTTTCATAATGGTCATCACTTTAGGCTCTAATACTAATGTAATGATTTATTTCTGTGCTTCCAGTAATTGGCCAGACAGCTTATCTTCAAATTTAAGCCTAATTATAGCAGCAAACTACACAATTAAGATGGCAGAAAAAAATAAAAATAATAAAAGATGGCAGAACTATTAGACTACAGGATTTGCATACTGTGTAAAATGTTTCCTCATTTTACCGAAGTGGATTATGGAAGCACTTGAATAATCAGTAAGCATAGGGGTTCTATACTAGAAAGCTATTTTAGTGCATCATGAGACTAGAATTAATATAGCTTGGGTTTTATGAATAAGTAGTCTATGAATAGAGGAGGACCAACAGTTTTCTAACTGACCCATTTATTTACCACTTCAATGGGCCATATTAGGAAAAATTCACTCAGGACTTGAACACATGCCCATGTCAGTGTCCACATTGCCCACTCCTGACTTGAAAGCGTCTTCTAATGGCAGCGGGTATAAGTGGAAAATCTATACTAGCACCTTGCATAATTCCATTTGTCTAACGTGACCATCACTATTCCAGGAGTAAAAGTCATAAGTGACCTGTGAATGAGCCCTCCTAGGAGACAGCATTGGCTGGCATGGCAAAGTACAGAACTGTATCTCCAACATCCTCTGTCATTGCAGATTTAGCAGTTTACAAACTTCTGCTGTTTAAAAAGCATAAATGACAGAGAGTATTTAAAGGTCCACAAGCACTATAAGTATATGCAGAATCACTCAGAGATGCTTCTTTTTGTTTTGCTTTGTTTTTCCTGTGTGAATAAAACCCAAACATCATTATTTAAGGTGAAAATTTCTTCCTTTACCTCCACAGCACGCCAAACAATTAGTTATAAATTCATATATTTTGTTTTGAATTTTTTCCTACACAAATTTTACTGGTTTTAAGGTATTGTGTGTCTTTTTCAAAATGTGAAACAATACATTAATAAAGAAGCATGGTTTGGAAGTCAAAACAAAAGGCAGGAAAACTGTTCACGCTCTGACAATCAGTATTCCTTACAACTGCCAGAGACTTATTTTTAAAATAAGCTAATACTCAGCTCATGTATGTGCTATTTGGCATAAACACGAATTAGAAGTTCAAGAGGCCTTAGCTTCATGTATTTCTTTCTTTCCTTTTTTTTTTTTTGACTTTTTGGACTCCTTGAATGGATCTTGAAATGCAGGGATTCTTTTTGTTTGTTTACTTGTTTTTCTTTGTTTTCTTTTTTGGCCGGGGCCAGGTTTGAACCTGCCGCCTCCAATATATGGGGCTGGCGCCCTACTCACTGAGCCACAGGCGCTGCCCTCTTTCCTTTTTTTTTTTTTTTTTTTTTTGTTGGGACAGAGTTCTACCCTATGCCCTGAGCAAAGTGCAATGGTGTCGTAGCTCACTGCAACTGCAGACTCCGGCTGTGGGCATCCTGCTGCCTGAGCCTTTGAAGCTGCTGGGATTATAGGCGCTCACTCCAGCACCCGGCTGGGTCTTTCAATTTTTTCCATGAGTTGAGGGTCTTACTCTCACTCAGACAAGCCTCAAACTCCTGAGCTCAAGCAATCCTCTGGCCTTAGCCTCCCACATTACTGGGATTATAGGCGTGAGCCATCGCGCCCGGCAGCTTCACATATTTCTAAAATAAAATAAAATAAATGCAACCACATAGTATATAGGACATAGTGCATATAAAAATACATAGTAACAGTAATGATTCCATTAAATCAAGTTCCAACGCAAAGCAGGTGTGAGGGAAGAAATGACAAACTCTGGAAATAGTGGATGGAAGTTGATGTCTATTGTGAGACATCAGCAAGTCCTGGAATAAAGAAACTGTTTGCTTTGTTTAAAACAGAAACATGCACTTGGGAAATGCAACCTTTGTAAGTTGTTATTGTTGGTCTTGTTTTCAACACATCTCTTTAAACATCCTATGAACCACTATTTAAGTCTAGGAGATACCTGCTTAGGATGGTAAAATCAATATTGTTTAAAGCTCTCAAATAAAATAGTCAATCGTTTGGCGGTAACATTAAACGAGGGCCTCGCAAAAGCCAGAGGTCAGAAATGCAGACTTATTTCTTTTTGAAATCACTCTTTTATTTTTTATCATTACTCAGAACTAGAAAGTAAAGAAATAGTACCTTTGGTCTCTATTCTGCAGGATGGGGTTTGTTAAAGTTGTCAAGAATAAGGCCTACTTTAAGAGATACCAAGTGAAATTCAGAAGACGACGAGAGGGTAAAACTGATTACTATGCTTGGAAACGCTTGGTGATACAGGATAAAAATAAGTACAACACACCCAAATACAGAATGATAGTTCGTGTGACTAACAGAGACATCATTTGTCAGATTGCTTATGCCCGTATAGAAGAGGATATGATAGTCTGCGCAGCTTATGCACATGAACTACCAAAATACGGTGTGAAGGTTGGCCTGACAAATTATGCTGCAGCGTACTGTACTGGTCTGCTGCTGGCCCGCAGGCTTCTCAGTAGGTTTGGCATGGACAAGATCTATGAAGGCCAAGTGGAGGTAACTGGCGATGAATACAATGTGGAAAGCATCGATGGCCAGCCTGGTGTTTGTACATGCTACTTGGATGCAGGCCTTGCCCGGACTACCACTGGCAATAAAGTTTTTGGGGCCCTGAAGGGAGCTGTGGATGGAGGCTTGTCTATCCCTCACAGTACCAAACGATTCCCTGGTTATGATTCTGAAAGCAAGGAATTTAATGCTGAAATACATTGGAAGCATATCATGGGACAGAATGTTGCGGATTATATGTGTTACCTAATGGAAGAAGATGAAGATACTTACAAAAAACAGTTCTCTCAATACATAAAGAACGTCACTCCAGACATGATGGAGGAGATGTATAAGAAAGCTCATGCGGCTATACAAGATAACCCAGTCTATGAGAAGAAGCCCAAGAGAGAAGTTAAAAAGAAGAGATGGAACCGTCCCAAAATGTCCCTTGCCCAGAAGAAAGATTGGATAGCTCAAAAGAGGGCAAGCTTCCTTAGAGCTCAGGAGCAAGCTGCTGAAAACTAAACCAAACAGCAATTTTATATCAGTTTTTTCTGATGTAAATCAAATAAACTTATTCATTAAGCAAAAAAAAAAAAAAAAAAAAAATTAAAGAAAGAAATAGTACCTTCTATTTTGGCAACATTTTTAACAATGTCAAGCATGTCAACAAGCAATGTCATGTTCCACAATCAATGTTCCTAAACCTGGATCCCAGGGTCACAGGAAAAAAAAAAAAAAAAAGAATGTGTTAAAACTGTATTAAAAAAAAAGTGATGAGATTCTTAATTAGGAAATGTTACATTGTTGAGGAAATCTTATTTTACTTTACTTTTTTGTCCTTGTTCCTTTAAATTGATTTTTTCAGGTTAAGTTATAGTTACAGTAAAAGTCACTCTTCTAGGTGGGGAGCTGTGTGCATTTTGATAAGCATATAATCAAGTAATCACCACCAGAATCCAGATAGAGAACATTTCCATCACTCCGAACAGTTGCCCCAGGCCCCTGTGCAGTTGATTTCCTCCCCTCCCCACACAGGATCCAGTTTTCCTTGTACGAGGTAATTTCCCGGGCACTCTACAGCTTCTTCAGGGCCTACTGTTAGTTGACTCATCCAGTGTCCACTGAGTGCCGACTAATGGCAGGCACTGTGCGATACGTGACCCGGGACACAAAGAGCAGGAGCCTTGTGCTACCCCTCAGAGAACTCCCAGGGATGTGCTAGTCAAATTCTCCTGGTTGCACCGGAAAGAACAGAAAATGCATCAGAGAGCTTGAGTAAAAGCAGTTTTTTTTAAGGATATAAAGGATACAGCATCCTGATGAATCTGAGAACACAAAATTACATTCAGACAGGCTTCAAGTGAATAAGGCTGGGAAGAGAAAAGAGGAAAGGCAGGAAACACGGACAATATCCGTGGGCCATATTGCCCCACCAAGTTCTAAAGTCAGCTTGGTGTGAGCTCCTGTGGCCAACATGGCCACCCAGCCAACGGCTTCCCAACCTTTTAACTCATGCACACACCTTAAAATTTCTTAAAATTTCTAAGAAAGGAAATATGATTAGCCCAGCTCCACCATCTAGGATTTCCGCGGCTTCCCTTTCCATTCAAAGTGGAGTTCTAGGCCTCTTTTTAACAGCCATGACCTAGGAAATTGAGGTCATTTTGAGCCTGAGAATGTCTTATTCCAGGAAGAAGGCAGTTGTTACAAAAAAATATTTATTAGACAAACTTGTATAATAAATACACGCGAGAGTCCAATCCTGCTTGATGGGTTTGAGGGAGGTCTCAGACAGGAGGTGACACATAGCTGGGTTTTGAAGAGTGATCACTGTGTTGATAGTGGCAGGGTCCAGGGGAACGTGGAAAATGAAGCATGTGAGAGAGAGCAAGGGGCAAGTGAGCACTCCAGGCTGAGGACATGGTATGTGAAAAACAAAGAACCATGCAAAAGCATGCCTTCTTCTTCTCCTTTGTTTGACTTGGGATTAATAGAAAGGTACCTATGATTAGGTTACATTGTTTGCATTTGTTAGGAAAAACCCAAGTGGTATTTGACTCCTTCACCCAGGAGTGTGCCATGTGCCCCTACACTGTATCCATTAGATGGAGGCTTACAGACCCCTTTCCCGTTCTTCCCCCCTCCCTAGAGCATGTCTTCTTTACAGAACTTAATTTGATATGGATGGAGAGCAGGATACATGTGGACGGTGTCAAGAAAAAATAAGCAAGAACCAGACTATGAAGGTCTTATAGGCTGTACAGGAGATTTGGACTTTATCCTTTGGGCAATTGTGGGTCACTCAGGGATGGAAGCAAGAGGAAGATCTCAGACTTAAATGGATAACATACAGCAAAGACTTAGGGTCTCAGAAGTCTCGGGTCCCTACCTTTGCCTCCAGTTTCCAAAAGAGAAAGGCAGATGAGTTGCTCCAGATGAAGCCAATCTTAATTCTCAGCTGCGGCATTGACCCCAAACCCTCTCACAGTCATCAGGACAGATGAGCCAGACTTCCAAGAGGGCAGAGGATACCTCCTGCCTTGGCTCCAGGCAGCCCTCAGGCCTACAACAAAAGCAGGCTGTGCAGTCTCTGTGGATCCTTTCCAGAGACCCACTTTTGAATCCTGGCCATCTTGATCTTAAGTCTCGGGTGGCAAACAAAGTTGACCAAAGGCCAACACATTTATACATACGCCACCTCATCTAAAAGAAAACGGAGAAAGAGCAGTTCACCCAAGACTCCCTTTCCTATAATGGTTACTTGTCTTACTTGGATGATTTTGTGCTGCTATAAAAGAATGCCATGCACTGGGTAATTTATAATGAACAGAAATTTGCTGTCTAATAGAGGCTGAAAAGTCCAAGGCCAAGCGACCAACCTCTGGCAAAGTCTATCTTGCTGCATCAACCATGACAGAAGGGTAAAGACAGGGCAAAGGAGAGACAGAAGGGGCCAAACTCGTCCTTTCATAGGAACCTATTCCTGAGATAACACTAATCCTACCTCCCATTCACCCTCACGACCTAACCATCTCTTACTATACCCTGCCTCCCAATAGCGTTGCACTGAGAGGCTTTTTCGTGACATTCAAACCACAGCAGTTGGCTCTCCTACCCTGCGTGCTCTTTCACTGCCACAACCTATCGCATCCAGAGCTTCAGTCTACCTCTTGTGAAGTAAAGGGGGAAAACTTAGGCTGACTCTCAGGGGTGTCCATCTACCACCCTTGGGCTGCAGGAGGGTTAATTGAGGACGTTTTTGCTCATATCACGAAAATTATGCACAGACCTGGTTTTTGCTCATCCGCTTTCGTTGGTGTTTGTGTTTTTAATGTGTGGCCCAAGGAAACACTTCTTCCAATGTGACCCAGAAAAGCCAAAAGGTTGGCCACCCCTGCACGTTGAGTATTTTACTGGGAACAAGCCAAAATAGCTATTTTCATAAAGAAGGCTGACAGTGATGTGGAGAATGGATGGGGTGGCTGGCTCTGGAGGAGGGAGACCAGTGGGGACTGCTCTGATGGACCAAGTGGAGGATGATGAGGACTACACCAAGGCAGTGACGGAGGGGCTGGAAAGGAGCCATCGGGGAGTTCTCCAGTCTGAGTGAGCTTCGAAATTACCCGGGGGCTTGTCAAAACACAGGTCACGGGGCCCCACTCCCAGAGTTTCTGATTCAAAGAAGTCTGAGGTAGAGCCTGAGAATTAGCACTTCTGACTGGTTTTCAAATGATGTTGATGCTATGGGTTCGGGGACCAAGCTTGGAGAACCGCTGGAATAGCCTGTTTCCACAGGCCAGATAAAAAATGAAGTACTTCTCTTCTGTCCCCACTTAGAAGCAATGATGCGACTTTAGCTAGGGGAATTAAAATAAAATGTAAAAACACAGCAGTCCCTCACCAGATGGCTGGCACTTGCAAAGCTACTGGACACAGTGCCGTTTTCACATTATCAAATACTGAAACCTAAGTAAGTGCAGACGAGCCACTAAAACCTACAAGTCTCCACCTGAAATTCTGAGGCTACATTCAAAGCAATTTAAAAACAAAAACCACTTTAGGGAAAGGTTCCAAAGTCTAGAGTAGTATCAGAATCAGTGCTGAGCATATAGCAAAAACTCAATAAATGTGGCTTCTTTGTGTTTAAAATCGTCTGTATGAATATTAGCAATTTTTAAAAATTTCTTAGAAAGACTAGATGAGTAGCTCTGATATATCACTTTTCACAAGATTGCGCAGCTTAAGGAGTTTCTGGGTTCGTTGCATAGTAAAATGGCTAATTACAATGACTCTCAGCATTAGACCATGTTTTACTCTAAACTCTGGGCCAGACTCCACACTTAGACGCAGCAGATGGAAGAGGTGGAAAGTATCAAATATCAAAGTATCAACTTTGCTAAGCCACCTCCCTTCATAATGTCCCCTTTTCTGCTGAAGATTTGAAAATATATTCTAGACAGATGACATGTTAGCAGAATCATTTCATGGTTCAGCATCCTCTCAGTGTGATTTATCTCTAACAGTAGGCACCAGAGGCCTCATTCAAGAGATTTATGAGCTACCTATATGATTCCATTTTGTTAAGGGAAACGTGTACATTATTGAGAAACAAAATGATAACTGATATTTTAAGATTATGCCACTTTCCCATTAGAGGTTTAAGAGCTAAAAGGTGTTGCTGACCACTTTTACATTCCCTATACCCTACTAATTGTTTCTCTACCCCATTAACAAATCCTAAAACAATACCCAAAGAGAAAAGGAAACGCTCATACTTCTCAACTCTTAGAAATTGGACTTGAGGTAACAAAGCTTAGATGAGCTGTCCGTATCTGGCAAATAAGTCTCACACTTCCTTTCAGGGTCCGAGAACCAACTGAGATAATACATGTGGCTATGTTGTGGAAACGGTGATGTGTCACACAGCTTCGTGGCTGTAAAACTCTTTCTCTTCTGTCACATTTACCGTACAACTTCAACTAAAGAAAGGCGGACTAACTAAACACTGCAAGTTTATGCAATGGCTACCCATGAGCTGTGGCCCCCTTGGTGAGCACTCTCTTTCCCAGAGGTCATAGCTCCAACCCCTGAGAACACTAAGTCCCGTCCTAGACTGCCATTCCAATGACCTTGCCACCACCGGAGCAACACGAGATGGTGGCTATCGCTGTGACTGTCATACGATCAAAGCTGTGTACACAGGGCAGGACAGGAGCCTAAACTGCCTGTTGGTAGACACTATAGGTTTAAACAACATAAGATTAAAGCCGAGAACTAGAAAACTCAAATCCAAAATCTAAGAGGCTCAGAGAAAAGTGAACACCTCAGATCTAAGCCAGCTATGTGTCCTGAGTCTCAGAAACGAGCAAAACTCAAAGCGAAACTTTTAATGATGTGGCTCTATGCCCCATCATTAGCAGCTCTTTCTCATCCAAACTCTCATCCCGCTTCTCTTACAAGTACTTTGAGGGCAGGTTTGCCCTCTTCTGTTCCTTTTATGATTTCTCTTTTTAGTACAAGTAATATATAAATATATCCTCGGTATAAAGGATTTAAATATACTACAGTCCAGAACAAGGGAAAGGACCCTCCCTTCTGGGAGGAGAGCACTGCTAACCGTTCGATGTGTGTATCCTTTGAGCCCTTTTCCATGAGCTTGTCTCCATTCAAATATGCAGAGACTTAGACCAACCAGGATCATACTGTACATAATAATCTGAAACTTGATTTTTTGGCATTAGACACTATGTTGTAGAACACTTGTTTTCAACATGTGGACCCCAGACCAGACCCGCAGCATCATTATCACCTTGGTTGGAAATACCAATTCTTCCTGCTCTGCCCCTCCCCTCCCTCACCAGACCTTCTGAATCTGAAACTCTGGGAATGGAGCCCAGCAAGCTGTGTTTTAACAAGGCCAGCAGGTGATTCAGATGCACGCTAATAAGCTTGACCTCTGGTTTTGAAATCTTTTCATGTCAAGACGTACAGATCTACTGCATTCTTTCTAATAGAAGCATAATATTCATACGCTGCATATGCTATAATTGTTTAGCTATTCATATACTTTTGGTTAGTTTTTCCTAACACACAAGAACATGTTGCAATGAACATTCTGGTCTATATACCTCAATGATCTTATGTGCTATGCCTATAGGTGGATTCCCAAGAGTGGAATTGCTATGCCAAAGTGTGTTTTTATTCAAATTTTGAAATATATTGCCAAATCACTCCCTAAAAGCCTATACTAATATTTCCATTGAGTGTGGTAGTGCTTATTTTCCCCCCATTCTCACCAGTCTTTCCAAGTTTTGCCAACCTGATGGCTGAAAAAAAAAAACCCAGTACAGTAAAATCACAGTTACCAAGAAAGGGGGATTTAGGCTTCAGAAGTAATAAGGTGAAAGCCACATACTGTATAGTCAAAAGTACCTTTGAAGATCTCTTAGAAATATGCCACTTGGGTGATCAACATACTCCAGATACATACAACCCAGCCTGATTTTTCCCTAGACTATCTCTGGAACCAAGGAAAAAAATGTTTGAAATGTTTGGGGGCATTTTCATATGATAAGTACACATCTTTAAACCCCAGATTTATGCTCTTTTATTTTTTTTTTAAGTTCAGATTGAAATTTGTTTATTTTTATTAAATCATAGCTGTGTACATTAGTGCAATTGTGGGGTACAATGTGCTTCATATACAATCTGAAATATTTTTATCAAACTGTTTAACATAGCCTTCATGGCACTTTCCTAGTTATTGTATGAAGACATTCGTATTCTGCATTTAGTAAGTTTCATCTGTACCCTTCTAAGATGCACCGTAGATGTGATCCCACCATTTATGCTCTTTTAAAAAAAATTTCAGATTAACATGAGGATACCAAAGTCTAGGTTACGTTGTTTTTGCTTCTAAGTTAAAGTTCAAGCCGTAGATGAGCCCTTCACCCAGGGGTGTGCTGTACGTCCTTACCTTGTACGAGTTAGGCACACTCACGTGCTCTATGGTGGGACCCCCTCACATTAAGAGGCAGCCTGTGAGACGTGGACCACCGCACAAAAAGGCAGGTTCCCAGCTGCCATCTCACCTTCCCAGAGGGATGGAGGCAATGGAAGTGCATCTATCACGTATCCAAGGCATGTCCTCGTATTTTATTTCGTTTTCTTGATTACTGTGTACAGTGACTTAACGTGTTTATGTGCTTTTCCAGGTTCTAAATGGCCATTTGTATTTTTCTTCTGTGGAACACTAATTTCTAACTTTTGCTTTTTTTCCAAGTGGACTTTTTCTTGCTTATTTGAAAAAGTTCTTTGTATATGCTGGATCTGAACTTTTTATTTATTACAGGTGTTGCAAATATTTCCTTTCCTTCTGAGTGTTGCTAATTTGGTACTCCTTTATATATTCAACATTATTTTTCTGTTTCATATGTCTCTCCAACTAAATAACTATAAGGTTAAAGAGCAGCAAATAGGTCTGAACATGCTTAAATTTATATCTTCCCCCCCAACCCCCCAGCCTCCAGGTGTGTAGTTACATGTAGAGTTACATGTAGGCAAAAATATTCAATAAATTTTAAAAATTTAAATTTTTTTTAAAAATTAAAAAACCATTACTCAACTTTCCTCAAGAAAAAGATATATACAAAAAAAAAAGAATCTAATTTATGAAATTGTTACCTAACCTACTTTAAACTATGAAGTGACTTGATATAAAGTTGTTTAGGATCGATGTGGTGACGTTAAAAAAAAAAAAAAAAAAAGTTGTTTGGATATTTGAAAATAAAATAAAGGCAAGGCTGCCCATTATCTCCATTGCTCTTCAACATTGTAATGGAAGTTTTAGCCATTGCAATTAGGGAAGAAAAGGCAATAAAGGGTATCCGCATAGGACCAGAAGAGATCAAACTTTCACTCTTCGCAGACAACATGATTGTATAT
>CAUYRH010030130.1:0-54314 GCA_963574655.1 Perodicticus potto | reverse complement strand
TAAACATGAAAGAGGTAAAGTCTCCATCTTTCTTTAAGGCTGTATAATATTCCATGGTATACATGTACCACAATTTATTATTCCATTCGTGGGTCAATGGGCACTTGGGCTTCTTCCATGACTTAGCAATTATGAATTGGTCTGCAATGAACATTTTGGTACAGATGTCTTTGTTACAATGTGATTTTTGGTCTTCTGGGTATATACCTAGTAAAGGAATTATAGGATCAAATGGCAGGTCTATTTTTAGATCTCTAAGTATTCTCCAAACATCCTTCCAAAAGGAATATATTAGTTTGCAGTCCCACCAGCAGTGCAGAAGTGTTCCCTTTTCTCCACATCCATGCCAACATCTCTGGTTTGGGGATTTTGTTATGTGGGCTAATCTTACGAGAGTTAGGTGGTATCTCAAAGTAGTTTTGATTTGCATTTCTCTGATGATTAAGGATGGTGAGCATTTTTTCATGTGTCTGTAGGCCTTGCGCCTGTCTTCTTTAGAGAAGTTTCTCTTCAAGTCCTTTGCCCACCCTGAGATGGGATCACTTGTTCTTTACTTGCTAATACATTTGAGTTCTCTGTGGATTCTGGTTATTAAACCTTTGTCGGAGGCATAACCTGCAAATATTTTCTCCCATTCTGAGGGCTGTTTGTTTGCTATACTTACTATGTTCTTGGCTGTGCAGAAGCTTTTTAGTTTGATCAGGTCCCAGGAGTGTATTCTTGATACTGCTTCAATTGCCTGGGGAGTCCTCCTCATAATATATTCACCTAAGCCGATTCCTCCAAGAGGTTTCCCTGCACTTTCTTCTAGTATTTTTATAGTTTCATGTCTTAAGTTTAAATCTTTAATCCAGTGAGAGTCTATTTTAGTTAATGGTGAAAGGTGTGGGTCCACTTTCAGTCTTCTACAGGTGACCAGCCAGTTCACCCAGTACCATTTGTTAAATAGGGAGTCTTTTCCCCACTGAATGTTTTTAATTGGCTTGTCAAAAATCAAATAATGGTAAGTAGCTGGATTCATCTCTTGGTTCTCTATTCTGTCCCATACATCTACCTCTCTGTTTTTGTGCCAGTACCATGCTGTTTTGATCACTATCGATTTATAGTACAGTCTCAGGTCTACTAGCATAATTCCTCCTTCTTTGTTTTTATTTCTGAGTAATGTCTTGGCTATTGGAGGTTTTTTCTGATTCCATATAAAATGAAGCATTATTTTTTCGAGATCTTTAAAATATGACAATAGAGCTTTAATAAGAATTCATTTTAGCCATTTTTTAAGTGCGCAGTTAAATGGCATTACTACACTCCCACTGCTGTGGTACCATCACCTCTATTCATCTCTGGAACTCTTTTCATCTTCACCAACTGAAACTCTGTACCCATTAAACAATAGCTCCTCATTCCTTCCACTCTCTTCTGTTGCTATAAATCTGACTATTTTAGGTACCTCATACATACAGAATCATACAGAATCTATCCTTTTTGTGTGCCATGTGTCAGAATGTCCTTTCTTAATATTCCATTGTACAGATATACCACCTCTTGTTTATCATTCTGCCACTGATGGACATTTGGGCGGCTTGCACCCTCTGACCTCAGTGAACCGTGCTACCCTCAACATGGATGGACAGGCATCTGTTAGAGTCCCTGCCTGCAACTCTTTTGGATATACTAAATATCCAAAGTGAAACTGCCAGGTCACATGGTAATTCTATTTTTTATTTTTTGAGGAACCACAATATTGAGCAACTACACCATGTTATATTCCTGTCAACAGTGCACAAGAATTCTAGTTTCTGCAGTCTCACCCACACCTGTTCTTTTCTCGGGTGTTAACGAGCAGCCATCCTACCACCTAGAGTGGAATGGTAGCTCACTGCAGTTCTCATCTGCATTTTCCCAGTGATCAGTAATGTTGAGTATCTTTTCCTGTACTTATTGGCCATTTATATCTTCTTTGGGGTGGCTCTATATCTATCCAAGTTCTTTGCCCATTTTTTAAAAATCCGACAGAATGAGTTCATCACCTATTCTTCAGAATTGCTTTGTCTAATTCTTGGTTTTCTATTCTTCCATTAAATTTTTACTATCTCAAGGATAAAGCAGAAATTTGGCATATTCATACTTTCTATTTACCAAGAATTTGTGTGTTGATCACCTCTACTACTCATAAAGGGCCAATAATTATACTCAATAAACTACCTTCTAACTAAAAAAAATAAAATAAAATTTTACTATCTGCTTGCCACATTCCATAAGAAAAATTCTTTTTTTTTTTCTTTTTTCCTTCTACAGACAGAGTCTCACTTTGTCATCCTTGGTAGAGTGCCATGGCATCACAGCTAACAGCAACCTCCAGCTCCTGGTCTTAGGCAATTGTCTTACCTCAGCCTCCTGAGAAGCTGGGACTACAGGCGCCCGCCACAATGCCTAGGTATTTTGTTTTTGTTGTTGTTGCAGTTTAGCCAGGGCTGGGTTTGAACCCTCCACCCTCAGTATATGGGGCCTGCGCCCCACTCACTGAGCCACAGTCACCACCCCAAGTGAAAAATTCTTAAAATTTTTATTAGGATTGCAATGACTCTAAAAATTATGAACACAAGTTATCAATGTAAAGACTTTTGTTTCTATATCTTATTTCCGTAAATGTTTTAAGCATCATTTGTTAGATTTATTTCAACATAACTTACGCTATCCGGCTATTACAAGAAGGTATTTTTAATGATGTTTTTCTGTTTATTGCTGGTACTTATTAATTTTTATATATTAATCCTATACCTAGCTTCCTTGTTAAATTTCTTTTTTAAATTAATAATGTAGGGGTGGTGCCTGTGGCTCATCGAGTAGGGTGCCAGCCCCATATACCAAAGGTGGCGGGTTCAAAGCCAGCCTTAGCCGAACTGCCGGGCGTCCTGGTGGGCGCCTATAGTCCCAGCTACTCGGGAGGCTGAGGCAAGAGAATTGCCTAAGCCCAGGAGCTGGAGGTTGCTGTGAGCTGTGTGACGCCACAGCACTCTACCGAGGGCAACAGCTTGAGACTCTGGCTAAAAAAAAATAATAAATAAAAATAAATTAATAATGTATCTTTAGATTCTGTAGGATTTCCTTAATAGATAATATCATCTGTTAATGATTATTTTCATGGTTCCTTTAAATTTTTCCTTTTCTTCTCTTACTGTACTAGTAAAAAGTCCTAATAACAGTATTAATTACTAGAAATATTTTAAACAGCATCCTAATTTTAAAGTAAATACTTTCAGCATTTTATCATTAAATACAATGTCAGTTGCAGACTGACAATAACAGGTTAAGAAAATTGCCTTTTGTTTCTCCTCTGCGTTTGAATCATGATGAAGGCTGATAGGACTGAACGTGTTTTGTCTCTTTCAGGGCGTTCACTTGATTTTCTTTATCATTTACTCTCCTAATATAAATTGTAGTCCTAAGTTTTCTAATGTTAAACCAACCTTGCATACTGGAAATCATTTTTTTTTAATTAAATCATAGCTGCGTACATTAGTGCAATCAAGGGGTACAATGTGCTGGTTTCATATACAATCTGAAATGTTTTCATCAAACTATTTAACATACCCGGAAATCACTTTTTTGATAATGATCTTTTGTGCATGTGGCTTGATCTAGCTTAGTATTTTTTGATTCGTAAGTTATCATGAACAAGCCTGTGGTGTTTATCATTCTACATTCATCCACTTTTTTTTTTTTTTTTTTGAGAAAGAGCCTTGGATAGAGTGCTGTGGCATCACAGCTCACAGCAACCTCAAGCGAGTCTCTTGCCTCCACCTTCCAAGTAGCTAGGACTACAGGCACCCGCCACAACGCCCGGCCATTTTTTGTTTGCAGCTGTCATTGTTGTTTGGCGGGCCTGGGCTGGATTTGAACCCGCCAGCTCAGGTGTACGTGGCTGGCGCCTTAGCCCATTGAGTCACAGGCACCGAGCCTATCTGCTTTTTGTATCAGTATCAAGATTAAATAGTCTTATAAAATAAAACTGTAAGTGTTACATCTTTAAATCTCTAGATAAGTTAATATAAAATCAGAGTCATCTATTCTTTGAAGTCTGGTAGAAATGTACTGAAAACTGTCAAGTAAGGTTTTTTGCACTGTGGGAAAAATTTCAAATTCCAACTCAATGTCAGTAACTCTTGTAGTTATCTTCAGACTTTCTACTTCAATCCATTTTAATAAGTTATAATATTCTACAAATTTGTCCATTTTATCAAAATTTTCACTTGTGAAAAAATTTGATTAGAACTTAAATCAAGCTAATTCATCATTGGGTTAAAACCAATTGAATAACTGAGTATCTTTTAGTTAGTGAGTTTTCAAATCTTTTATAACTCAAATGTTTCAATTTATCTCATAAATACATTTTTAAATTATAGTTAAAGAAACACAAAATTTGATATCTTAACCATTTTTAAGTGGATAGTTCAGTAGTGTTAATACAGTCACATAGCCATCAACAGAGCTCTGGAATGTTTTCATCTTGCAAAACAGGAACTCAAGTCAACAAGAACTCCCCATTTCTCTTCCCTCCAGCCCCTGGCAACCATCATTTCACTATTGTTTCTTGTTATTGTTGTGAGTTTGACTACTTTAGATACGTATATAAGTGGAATCATATAGTATTTTGTGACTGCTTATTTTTATAAATATATTTTCAAACCTAGGAAGCTATTTTTAACATTGATTTTACTTAGCACACACACACACAAGACTTTCAAGTAAGTTTTACTCTCTAGTTTTATTTATCAATACATCATTTCATGAGAACATGTGCAGGTACTACATAAAAACATTTTTATTCCCTCTACACACCTTACCCATGACAGAGAAGAGAAAGCCAGCTCCTGTGGGAAGGTCAACAGTCAGTGGTAGAAGAGATCAGGGCATGTTGGAACTCATCCACTTCATCATCAAAAAAGTATATGTATAGAATTAGCTTCAAGAATTATCATTCTTTTTTTATTTTATTTACTTTTCCTGAGTTTTTTATTTTTAAGTGTCACACTGTAATACTTGCTTTGCCTCTACAAGTGATAACTTCAGTTCTGCGTGATTTAAAATGACTTAGTAGGACTTCCATTTCTGGCAGTATTTAGGACTAGATATCCTTAAGTCCTCTGTCAAATATTATCTCAAATGCTAGATAAAATATTAAAAGTCTCCTTGAAAGCTGCTAATTTTGTCTACTACCTCTGTAGTGCCTTTACTGTTGGCTTTTCTCAAATGTGTGGTCATCTCTAGAGCCTCTTCCCATCTCTGTGTTTAGGAATTCTTACCCTGCTTGTTCTTGCCACCCTCTCCTGCTCTGATGACAGTGCTTTTAGTGAGTGGATCTCGACAGTGGACATCAGCAGCAACATCAGGTTCTGGTGGGGTGTTTTCCAGCCCAGTAGACTCACTACTGAGACTCACTACTTCAGTCCAAAGGGAGCATTACTGCTGCGTGCTGAGTACCCTGATCCTGTCTGTTTCTTATATTCCTCAGCAGCAGAGTCACGTGGTTTTAATTTTTATTAAAATGAGGTCAAGGAGAACTTGAGGAGCAAGGATATATACACACAGATGATCAGAAATGCCAAAAAATCTTTTGTCAGTGTGAGAGGTGCAGTTCCTGTTTTAGTCTTCTACATGTGGCTGTCTCATTTCCCCAGCACATTTACTGAATAAGGATTCTTTCCCCCAATATATGTTACTGTTTGCTTTGTCAAAGATCAGATAGCAATACGAATGCAAATGGTTTAATACATCTGTTCAGATCCACTGGTCCATGTCTCTGTTCTTGCGCCACTGCCACGCTGTTTTGGTTACCATAGCTTGTAGTAGTTTGAAGTCTGCTAAAGTGATGCTTCCAATTTGCCCTTTTTGCTTAAGCTTGCTTATTCAAGCTCTTTTCTGGTTCCACATGAAGCAAAGATTTTTTTTTTTCTAGATCTGCGAAAAATGGCATTGGTATTTTAATGAGGATTGCATTGAATCTGTAGATCCCTTTGGGTAGTACAGACATGTTAATGATGTTGATTCTACCAATCCATGAGTATACAGGGTATCCCAAAAGTCACCCCAAAGTCACCATACATAGGGAAAGTGGGAAATTGTACCTAAATATAACTTTGTTTACAAAATATCCATTACAACATTTTACAAGGAGGTGGTCAACATGTAGAGAATATTTTGCTGTTGTTTTCTTTTTTTGAGACAGAGTCTCACATTGTTGCCCTAAGCTAGAATGCTGTGGCATCATAGCTCACAGCAACCTCAAACCCTTGGGCTCAAGAGACCCTTTTGTCTCAGCCTCCCAAGTAGCTGGGACTACAGGTGTCTGTCACGACACCCAGCTAGTTTTTTTCTTTTTTCCTTTCTTTTTTCTTTTTTTAGTAGAGACAGGGTCTTGCTTTTGCTCAGGCTGGTCTCAAACTCCTGAGCTCAAGCAATCCCCTGCTTCCCAAAGTACTAGGATTATAGGTGCGAGCCACCACACCCAACCATATTTATAGTCTGACCATAGAGAATTGTTTTTTCATAAAGAATATTTTGTAAATAAACATATATTTAGCTGCAATTTCCCATTTTCCCTATGTGTGGAGACTTGAAGGGTGACTTTTGAGACACCCTGTGTTTTTCCATTTGTTTACATCCTCTGCAATTTCCTTCCTCAGTAACTCACAGTTCTTCCTGCACAGGTCTTTTACTCCTTGGTTAAATATATTCCTAGGTACTTTATTTCTTTTGCTGCTATTGAGAACGGTATTGAGTCTTAGATTTGATTCTTAGCTTTGCTATTATTGGTGTACAGGAATGCTACTGATTTGTGTACACTCTGCTGAATTTATCCTGGGATTTTGTCAATTCCAGGAGTCTCTTAGTAGAATTCTTGGAGTTTTCTTGATATAAAAGCACACGGTCAGCAAAGAGTGATAGTTTGACCTCTTCTGTCCCTGTCTGAATACCCTAGATTTCCTTCCCTTGCTGATTGCTCTGGCTAGGACTTCTAGCATTATGTCGAGTAAAAGTGGCGACAGTGGGCAGCCTTGTCTGGTTCCAGATCTAAGCAGGAAGACTTAAACTTAAGGCAGGAAGCTGTATCGTAGAACAAATGCTGGAAAAACTCTTACAGGCATCAGCCTAGGCAAAGAATTTGTGAACAAGATCCCAAACAAAAATTAACAAATGGGACCTGATTAAATTAAAAAGCTTCTGCACAGCCAAGAAAACAATCAACAGAGCAAATAAACAACCTACAAAACAGAAGAAAATATCTGCATACTATACATCTGACAAAGGGCTCATAATCAGAATTTATAAAGAACATAAGCAAATCCAAAATAAAAAAATCAAACAACCCCATAAGAAAGTGGGAGGCTACTCAGAAGAATGAGGTAGGAGGATCACTTGATGCCTCAGTCTCCTGATGCCATGGTACTCTACCCAGGGCAACAGAGTGAGACTCTGTCTCAAAAAAATAAATAAATAAAATAAAACAAAAATTAAAAAGTGGGCAAAAGACATGGAATAGAAGCTTTTCAAAAGCAGATAAGACTAATGGCCAATAAACACATAAAAAACTGTTCAACATCACTACCATCAGGAAAATGCAAATCAAAGCCATAATAAGGTATCAACTAACTCCAGTAAAATGGCTTTTATAAAAAAAATCCAAAAACAAAGCGGTACCCATAGCTCAGTGGGTAGGGAGCCGGCCACAAACACGCAGACCAGTGGGTTCGAACCTGGCCAGGGCCAGCTAGACAACAATGACAAACTGCAACGAAAAAATAGCCAGGTGTTGTGGTGAGTGCCTATGGTCCCAGCTACTTGGGAAGCTGAGGCAAGAGAATCGCTTAAGCCCTAGAATTTGAGGGTGCGGTGAGCTGCTTACACCACAGCACTCTACTGAGGATGACATAGTGAGACTCTGTCTCAAAAAAAAAAAAAAAATTCCCAAAACAACAGATGCTGGAGAGAATGGAACACTTACACACTGCTGGTGGGACTGCAAACTAGTACAACCTTTATGAAAGATCATATGGAGAAACCTCAAAGAACTACAAGTAGACCAACATTGGATCCAGCAATCCCACTAGTATTTATCCAAAGGAAAAAAGTCATTTTGTCAAAAAGACACATGCACTTGAATGTTTATAGCAGCACAATTCACAATCACAAAGATGTGGAAACAACCCAAGTGCCCATCAATACATGAGCAGATTAATAAAATATGATATATATATATATACACACATATATATATACCATGGAGTACTATTCAGTCATTAAAAAACGGTGAATTTACACCTTTTGTAACAACCTGGATGGAACTGGAGTCCATTCTTCTTCTAAGTGAAGTATGGGAAGAACAGAAAAACAAACCCCACATGTACTTACTATTAAACTGGAACTAACTGATCAGCACCCATGCACACATTTGGTAGCAGACCTCAGGGGAAAGCAAGCAGGTGGGACAGGCAAGGGGGTTCACACCTAGTGGGCTCAGCGCTCACTAGCCAAGCAATGGGCACACTTATAACTTTGACTCAAGCTGCACAAAAGCAATCCATGAAACCAAAGGATTGTATGCCTCTAATATTCTGGAATTTAAAAAAAATAAAGTTTAACAATCATAAAAAAAATATTTTCTAAACAATTATTTTGCAGAACTGGATAATATTCTATGAGACAATCTAATGAAATGTGCAAGGTTATCTTTATATAGGGCAAAAATCAATTTTTGTCTCTACCAGACAAAATTTATTTGCATGACTCTCTCCTTTTTGTAAGTCAGAACATCCAATAAGTAGAAAGTCAGCCAAAAGTGAACACGCCTGTGGGTCAAACCATCACCAAGACCCACTACACATGCCGAGGACTCCACTGACAGGACACCTGGGTCTCTTGCCCATTTCCAAGTCTCATACAACTTTTCCTGGCACCAGAAAATATATGTACACAAAATGAATTATTAAAGAAGGACAAAGAAATATCTGTGCATATTAATTACAATTATACAATAATCCAAAGACAAATGTTGAAATGTATTTTGCAATGCTACAAAACACAGTTTGGGATTAATTAAATTAAAATATTAATGAAAAACTGGCAGAAGCCAAAATGTATGGGAGAATTAACCAAAACCATCAGTACAATAAGTATGCTCCATGCAAGCCAAATAAGACATAGGAAAAGTAAACATTAAGAATTCTGAAATAGGCTGGGCACCCGTAGCTCAGTGGGTAGGGCGCGAGCCACATACATTAAAGCTAGTGGATTTGAAACTGGCCCGGGTCTGCTACAACACCGACAATTGCAACAAAACAACTGCCAACCATTGTGGCAGGTGCCTGTAGTCCCAGCTATTTGGGAAGCTGAGGCAAGAGAATCACTTAAACCCAAGAGTTTGAGGTTGCTATGAGCTGTGACACCATGGCACTCTACCGAGGGCAACATAATGAGACACTGTCTCAAAAAAAAAAAAAAATCCAAAATACAAGTAGGCCAGGCGCAGTGGCTCACACCTATAATCCCAGCACTGCGGAGGCCCTAAGCAGGAGAATACCTTGAGCTCAGGAATCCAAGATCAGACTGTACAAGAGTGAGACAGGGTCTACTCTACTAAAAATAGAAAAATCATCTGGGCATTGTGGTGGGTGCCTCTTGCCTTGGGAGACTGAGGCAAGAGGACACTCCAGTCCAGGAGTTTCAGGTTGCTGTAAGCTAGGCTGAGGCCATGGTACTCAAACCTGAGGCAACAGAGAGACTCTGTCTCAAAAATAATAATAATTCTAAAATACAGATGCAGTCAGAAATGACTTGTAGATTTGTAGAAATCATCTTGGAACCTCAAGAAAGAATTTTTGAATACTAGCTTGGAAAAGATCCTCCTCAAACAGAACATTAAGGTCAGGATAGACCAAAATAACTGAAAAGCTGAAGCGGGAAGCACAAAAGAAAAGAGCTGGGCCCCAAACTTATAGAAGAAATCTGAGCAGATTCAGACTCAAGCACACACCAAGACTCTTCTCAGAGCTAGGAGCAAGGCCAGAGAATATGAAAAGTTAACAAAGAATTGAATGTCTACTGAGATAATAGGTAAGAATAATATTACTATACACATTATTTTAGGTTAACTGAAAAGCAATACAAAGAAAAATTAATTTACAGTTTTCCTTTTTAGCCACCTTACAAAATTAGCTATAGATAGATTAAAACATTGATTGTATCATTGCAAAAACTCGAGGTAAACTAGCTAAAATAGAACAAACTGTTATTCATCTCAACTTTGAAGGGATGAGAACACTTCAAGAGCTAAACCAACTACCAATTCACTAAGAGTTGAAGTATAAAAATGTAGAAAAGCTGTGAGAAAATAAGGTTTTGTTTGAGCCTGCTTATATAATGTCTGCTGTCAAGTCTTCAGTGTTCTCACATAATTAATTTAAAAGGAATTAAACAGTATGCACCATAGAGAAATAGGACCAAGTCAAATGTATATGCATTATAACTCTTAAATTATATTAAATCAATTTTATAAAACTAGACTTAGTCATACATATGTATATATTCACATATATATATATATACACATACACACAAACCATTGTTCACCAAAATTTACTTGAAAGTGTCATATATTAGGTTACAACGAAGAAATGATAAATAAAATCTTTAAACAACTTCTATGCTAATTCCTTGGCTTGGAGTTTTCCACCAACACAGGCCCCTGTAGTGAATATCGAGCCCGGTACTCAGGGTTACAGACAAGCTCACGGGGAGACTTCCTTCTGCCCAGAGCCAAGGCGTGTTCCTCTTCTTGGTGGTGAGGTGTGTGTTGAAGGTCTGGCTGAGCACTTTTCACAGGGACCTCAGCTCCGACTCTTAGTCTCTTGTGTACCTATGGTATCAGTTTTTCAAAACTGAAGTTCTCACATTCCACTGTGACCACCTAACTGCCCCAACGAGGAAAAACACTTACTGTTCTAGTTTATTGTTCTTCAAATTCTTAGAGATTTTTCTCTATTTCTTGAGCGCTTATCTTTAATAATATAGAATGTTTGCACGGGTGGGGAACCTGTGGCCTTCTGATTTCAAGGTTGTTCTTTTATAAGCTGCAAAGAAGGAAAGAAAAACTTCATCTTTCTCTGCAGCACCTCTTTTAATAAGAGGACTTATATAAAACTTGGATTCAGCCAAAAGGCTGCATTTAAGGACCAGAAGGGTCACAAGTTTTCTTAAAACCACAGGTCCCCACCCACTCATGAGTTGATAACAAACATTGTAAAGGCTACAGAGACTGATGTATAAAAAGACAAAGACTAAAATCCTCTTTGCATTAAGACTTAAAGTATTTCTGGAACTTTAACTTTTAAAGATCCGCCTTGGCAATAACAAGATCCTACTTCTACAAAAAATGGAAAAAGCCAGGTGTAGTGGCACATGCCTATAGTCCTCGCTACTCAGGAAGCTGAGGAAGGAAGATGGCTTGAGACCAGGAGTTTGAAGTGATGCAATTGTACTCCATCCTGGGCAACAGAGTGAAACCCTATCTCAAAAAAAAAAAGAAATGGATTTGGCATATAAGATACTATGTTAACAATATTAACACTATTTTCAAAGTTTACTTGATCTTTTCGCCAAATTATATAATAAAAACTACCAGCTAACCTCATAGCTTCAAGGAACCCTAGCCCATGAAGCGTGCTAGGCCTCAGTTAACCGACTAGTGGCAAAGAAAGGAAGCTAGAAAAATGAAACACTACCAACAGGAGAAATCAACCCTGAGGAGGTGGAAGAAAGAGGAAAACATTAAGATACGGCATGTAGTCCAAGACTAGCCGAGAAGGCCGCCATCAGGCTGAGCTCCAAGGCTGCAGGGAGCTTGTGGTACCAGTCCTACTAACTGGGCACACATTAGGAACTACGAGAAACAGCATGCCCAGTGGCAAATCCCAACACACGAAATATTAGAACTAGCTAGCTAGCTGAAGAACCAGGCTAGGAGCTGGAGAGAGGTCTGGTCCTGTAAATATAAAGTGAAGGATAATCAGAATTCTGTTAAAGTTCAGACCTAGCAGCCTAGGCTGCATCAAAATATGCAAAGTATTAGTATTTGAGATTCTGAAGAGGTTCTAAAAACATCACATTGCAAGAGATAACAGTGGAGGAACGTGGGGCTATATTGAAGCACTTTTAGATCTTTGCTTTGTCAAGTCAATGGGACCTAAGAGTACTCAGGCTTCATGCTTCATTTTCCCTGTACCAAACTCTGTACTGTGTAAGACAGTCATGCGTCACTTAACACTAGATACATTCCAAGAAAAGTGTCACTAGGCAACCTCCTCAGTGCACAAACATCACGGAGTGCACCTCCACAACCTGGACGGCACGCCCTGCTACACACTGCCCAGGTGGCACGGCCTGTCCTTCACAACCTGGACGTCACACCCTGCTACACATTGCCCAGGTGGCACGGCCTGCGGTCCTTCACAACCTGGACGGCACGCCCTGCTACACGCTGGCCACGTGGCACGGCCTGCTGTCCTTCACAACCTGGACGGCACACCCTGCTACACACTGGCGATGTGTCATGACCTGTCGTTCACAACCTGGACGGCACGCCCTGCTGCACACTGTCCAGGTGGCACAGCCTGCCCTTCACAACCTGGACGGCACACCCTGCTACAACCTGGCCAGGTGGCACGGCCTGCTGACCTTCACAACCTGGACGGCACCGCCTGCTACACGCTGGCCACGTGGCACGGCCTGCTGACCTTCACAACCTGGACGGCACACCCTGCTACACACTGTCCAGGTGGCATGGCCTGTCCTTCACAACCTGGATGGCACGCCCTGCTACACACTGGCCACGTGGCACGGCCTGCTGTCCTTCAGCTACAAGCCTGCACAACATGTTACTGTATTGATTGCTGCAAGCGATTTCAACACAATGGTAAGCACTTGTATATGTTAACAAAGAAAAGGCACAGTAAAAATAAGGTATTACAGTAGAATCCCTGAAGGCTGACCACCCAGGTGACTGTAACAAACTGGTCAATATGCAGAGGTGCCGACGTAAGGAACTTGGACTGCAGTGCTGACATGTCCATGTGGCAGACTCTACGTCCAGTCTATCAAAATGAGGTAAACTTAAGGAGGTCAGTGTAGGGAGGTGGACAGCTATGGAGGTTCTACTGTATAAGTTAGCAGTCTATCACTGACCAAAACATTTTGTGACACTGCCTATGTACATGTTTAGGGTGCCAAGGCAAGTAAGAGAGGAAGACATGTCAACAGACAGTCACAAGGTAACTCTGATCACCGCCGTGGGGGCAGCAGCAGGTGACAGTTGAAGGCTCACTGGAAAGACAGTGGGGATCACCCCAGAAGTGACACTGAGGAACTGGCTTGTGCCAGGCAGGCAGGCAGGAGGACTTCCTGGCAGAGGGCAAGAAGACATGCCTATGGCAAGCAGGAGAGATGAGTGAAAGATGTGGATTAAAAGATAGGTGGGAGCAAAGTTTTCAGTGGGTTTCGTATGTAATACTATAGATTTTGGACTTCATGTTGTTGGCAAATAGAAACCTCAAAAATTTGTATGGAGATGAGTTCCATAAACAAATATATTTTTAAGAAAGCAATGCTAGAAGACAGGATTAGAGGTTACATGGTATGAGATTGGAAGCAACGCCTGAACTGCAGTACTGGTGGAAAGAGAAATCTTACTCTGAATACTGAATCAAAGTATTGTTAAGCCATCTAAAGGAGGCAATTCTTATCACAGCATAAGGTGCTTCATTAAATCTTTTCTTAAAAAATTACAGCAGAACTATAACTTAATTGTAGGTATTTTAAAAATATATACAAGTGATTAAGAGACAGATAAATCTCCCTGATACCTCAAAAAAAGGTTTAAAATTATGGTCAATCCTTCAAAAGTCTGTTTTAAAAGTCAACTGCTGGTTTGGTGCCTGTGGCTCAACGGGCTAAGGCGCCAGCCACGTACACCTGAGCTAGCGGGTTCGAATCCAGCCCAGGCCCGCCAACCAACAATGACAGCTGCAACCAACAAGTGGCCAGGCGTTGTGGCGGGCGCCTGTAGTCCCAGCTACTTGGGAGGCAGAGGCAGGAGACTCGCTCAAGCCCAGGAATTGGAGGTTGCTGTGAGCTGTGATGCCACAGCACTCTAACCAGGGTGACAGCTTGAGGCTCTGTCTCAAAAAAAAAAAAAAAAAAAGTAAACTGCTTATAAAAACTATTGCTCATCAAATAATGTGTAAAGAGAACAAGAAATATCAAGTAATCCCAACTAAAATAAGAAAGGATAAAAATATTTAAAATCTATCATCATAAAACAACTTGAAATTTCTTCTTTCTCTGTGTTCCAAAAAGAATAGAAAATGTTTCCTGTAAAACTGGTCATTTCAATACATTTAATCCTAATTTTTTATACTGTTGCGTTCTTATTTTTTCATTTTGCCTGCTAATCTTATTTTTAACCACTAACAAAAGATACATTTGCATATATATTTTAACATTTTGGCTACTTTAAAATTTAGTTATCCTAAAACAATACAACCTTATCTTTCTAGATGAGAATTTCCTTTAATAGAAAGTATGCAAACCAATAAATTTTTTGTATTATATTAGTGATTTAAGTTTTAAAGGAAAGTAGTTATATCACAATCTAAAATATTATCTAACATCAAACTATCAAACAATCACACTGTCTAACTACACAACTTCTATTTTTGGTATACTAATGACAAAGGGACTGTAAATTAATATAGCAAATTTCAGCTATATAATAGGCAAACATTTCATAGATCACAGATTAACATCATGACATGCTTAATAAATAATAAAATATTTATTACAAATAAATGAGCTTAAATGTCAAGTAAATATAAGATTTTAATAACCCAAATTTCAGCCTTTTTGGCAAGTTCTCGTCCTACAGGCCTGTGATCTCATAATTATGTAAGAAACTCTCTAGTAGCCCTGCATCTGATATCCAACTTTACCTTCAAATAAAGTTCATTCCAAACAAGGGTGAGTCGTCTCTAATTCCCCCAAAAAACTTTTGGAAAAGAGAAAAACAATGATTATTTCTATAAAACTGTTTCATGAGCATTGGGCATACTGGGGCCAGTTTAATTAAAAGTATAATTACTTTAAAATCTGTACCTGGTGACTTTTTATTTCCTCCCTACCAAAGCATTTCTTAAGTTAACCAAGAGGCCTGAACTATCAAACTTATGAGACATTAGTTAGTAATTTAATCATCATATAAAATAAAGTTTGAACTTTAGCTACCCATTAAACATGATACCTATTGTTTACAAACTATACTGTTCTAAGATAAAACAGGTCCTATTTCAAAATATAAATACATAAAAGCTGACTATGTTGATGCCAATGTAACTTTTTTTATCATTTTGCTGTTTATAAAAAGTAATTGTACGCAAATTTTCCTGATTTTTTTCATTATCAACTTTCGCACAGTTGATTCATTTAAACACTTCATGTTAATAATTACTACATGCAATGTGGCTCAGGTCCTTTACAAACGTATCAAGGGAGGTCACTAAGTCCTCTGGCAGCTCTGGGAGCAGGCACCGTCAGTCCCGGGCTGTGAATTTGGACACGGAGGAACATGCCCAGACTTAGAGTCAAGATTGAAGTCTACGCCTCTGAATGCCAACGCTCCTGGTTTTGCCGCCATTTATGCAAATAAAGGGACAATCTAGCCTTAAATGTAGAAATCTCTCATTTTCTGATAAATGGAGAGAAAGGTGAAAGTACCACATCAGACATGGAACATCACAGCATGAGCAATAATGAAAGAGCAAAACAGCTGCTCTTTAACAATAACAGATACTGTGACTGAAGTTATAATCCAGTTCCCTCCACATGCAATTGTATTAATAGTGACAAAATTAATGTCATTTCCTGAGCTAAATGATTTTTAATTCAAAATCTTCATAAACTTAAATTTTTAAATGAAATAAATGAATTTACTCTTTATCTCAAAATAGTAGTTTCACATTCTTTCTCTGAAATCTTACATGACAAGATTTGATGTTTCAAATGCTCACTGTACAGCGTTATAATCACACCTTTTACAACACAGTAACAACTTTGAAAGGACACGTAAGTGTATCAGCACTATCAGAATAGAAAGTTTTACAAATAATCATTCTTAACTATTTTACTTCCAAGGCAAAGACTAGTGCTACAACTTGAGGGAGGACAGTGGATTTCTATAAATAAGTTGCTGTATGATATTTTTCTTGAAGGTGTTGGGAAAATCAAATTAACACATAACAGTAGTTAGTGAGATATGACTTCATTTTCTGTAATAAACACTAAGATCAAAACAGGACCAGCTGAACTTCCTTGCGCGGCCCAGCAGGGGCTTTCCTCTCTCCCGACTTCCTCTCCCCACCAGAACCAGGCCAAACACGCGCATGTGCCACTAACACTAAGCAGCACTTCCTCAGTCACTCATTTCCAACAATTTATGGATCATCAGTGGCAAAAAACAAGCAAAAAATAATGAAAGAACGCAATGAAAGCTCACGGAGACAGAGGCTGGACTTCCTACTCACTCTGCGTCCCTTTCAGATGAAGGCCTGACACAAATTAGCCACTGGGGGGAAGTCATCTGGTCATAAAATACAGTACAAGGTCACTTTTATGTAAGTTTGCCAAAAGGGACATAAACCAGGACAATTTCAAACTGTGACACAGGATAGAAACATATTAAAAAAACCTTTGTTCCTCCTCCATTGTACCGTCGTGGTGCGCACCGGCACACAGCTCTTCACTTCCACCTGGTCAGTCTAACTAATTAGGAGAGGAAGTGACCTCAGATTTTGTACTTTTTGCTTTTATTATCAAGCACTCTGTTTGAAGTTGTAGGAGTTAACCTCTTAATCCTACAGAGCGTGTGCTAAGTTCTGGACATTTCGGGATGTCTGGATGGTTTGGATAATTGGTCAGGATGTTGCTGTTAACTTATGTTAAATTTTATGATATGACTTCAAATCAAAGATAGGCATTAAGGTGAAGCACAATATAAATTTACCCCCAGAGAAAGCTTGGGTTTACAAATTAATCTGTCATTAAATTTATGCAACAATTATATGGAGAAAATTTTTTCCCACTTTCATTAAGTCATTGGATTTTTTCCTCATAACACTTTACATCAAAATAAGATGTTAATATATAAAGCAAATATATTTCTAACTTCCATTTAAAGTACACTACACAATCAGAAAACATCTTCTGGCATTAATCTGGATAATCTAGAAGGCTTTTCTGAGACAGAGAAGAGAAAATTGTACAGCAGACATGTGGGCTGGTAAGAACAGCAGTGATGTCTGCCCTCGGACGTGCCTTGTGCCCTGGGATCCACATTCTCTGTTGTATGATTGAGTGACCAAGATCAAAAGCTGCAGAAAAAGCTTATCTACCACAAAGTAGAATTAAAAACAATATATATACCTTTTTTTTTTAATCAGAGTTGAAAGATTAAGATGTAAAACACAGGGTCAGGTTCAAATACATATAAAAACACAAATACGGCAAAATAATCTAAAGTTGATAATTTAAATTCCAAGACAAAAGTTAGCTACTCGCTAAAAACATAAAAAAAAAAAAAACATTAAAATTCCTTTATCAAAACCATGTATACACTTTTGCACTTGAGAATTATAAAAAGGGGGAATAGGAGATGGTCCTAAAAAAACAGAAACATATTCCACAGACAGAAGAAAGAAGAAAAGCTATTTAAGGTCCTTAAAAGGACATAGTCAATCCCCCAGGCCTAAAATGTCCTGTTTGAATTAACATAGTGGTTTAATTAAAAACTAAGTAGAAAATTCTGTTTAATTTGATTTTCAATTCAAGCTCTGCATCCGCCCATGGCCAGTGGCCAATTTCCGCCTCTCGGCATAATATGCAAGTAGCTATTCCAGCCGGGACTGCCCAGGGGAATCCCTGGGAGTGCACTGGGGCCACACGCCGTTTAGGGAATATACCAGACTTAGACATAGTAAAACGCCACCAGGAGGGTGGCCACAGGAAAAAAAAAGGAAATTTAACTTAACCATATTACTAGTTTGTCATTACTCGAATCACTGTCCTGAACCAATTAAAAATGTTTCTAACCTCTCTTCAGCATCACTTCAGAAATTAGATATGTCAAATGTAACCAATGAGCAAATATTTTTAAAAGAAGATATATATATACTAGTTAGCCAAGTACATTAAACATTTTAAGACCATGGTCAGTAATAACATTACCTTCAACAAAGTAACAAAGTTAATTCTAATATAGTCTATAGTACTGTATAAAGAACTAAATATCTTAAGAAACATTACTTACAACCTTCACAAATAAATACCAAGTGATCCCAGATTACAGAAAGGCATGGCACTGAAGGACTAAAATATATACTTTGAACATTTATACTTAACTATACAATGCTAATTACTCGTGCTACTCAACTATAATTGATGTTAAAACTGATTAGCTTAATTTTAAAAGCTTTCTAGCCATTTCCACTAGGGTCCAGAATGTACTTCCTCTTCAAGCAGGTTTGTTTTGAAGTGTGCTACCTTTAATGCTCAAACTGAGCATTACAAAATGGTATATGCCACTTCAAACTGGCAAAAGAAATTTGAAATTCCAAAACTGCCTGAAATGACATGTGAGTAATTAAAAGCTGACTGTGCTATCCTCGGTTGTTTTCTGACTCCCACATAACACTAACATTTTCTACAGTACAAGTGTTAGTCAAGTGCATTCACAGACTCCCTCAAGGCAGAGGAGGAAGAGGACGCCTAATGTAAACAACAGGCACAGAGTGAGGTCCTGGGCTGTGTGCCTCACGTGAATCACTCCATCTCATTCCCTCATCAGAATATCACAGGAGGGGATGTGTCATTCCTATACTCATTTTTCAGAAAGAAAGAGACTCTGAACTTTAGATGAGGTACTGCCCAGGCAGTCTGACTCTAAGGCCAGATTTTCTCACCTCTGTACCTTCAATCTCTCTCCCCCTGGTCCCTCCTCTTCAGCATACCAGTATAGTCAGATCCTCCTACTTTAAAGTATTTTACCTCCTCTGCCCTCAAGCTATACCCCCATCACTCTCTTTTCATGGCATTAAAAACCGAATTCTTTGGCCAGTATGGTGGCTCCCACCTGTAATCCTAACACTTTGGGAGGCCAAGGCAGGAGGATCCCTTGAGCCCAGGAATTTAAGGCTACAGTGATAAGAATACTAAGAATACTCACTGAGCTCCGGAGGCAACACAGTGAAATCCTATATCTAAAAATAAAGATGTTTTTAAAATAAACAAAATAGGCTTGGCACCTGTGGCTCAAGCGGCTAAGGCACTAGCCACATACACCAGAGCTAGCGGGTTCGAATCCACCTCAGGCCTGCCAAACAATGACAGTTGCAACCAAAAAAGAAGAAAAAAAAAAATAGCTGGGCATTGTGGCGGACACTGGTAGTCCCAGCTACTTGGGAGGCAGAGGCAGGAGAATCGCTTAAGCCAAGGAGTTAAAGGTTGCTGTGAGCTGTGATGCCACAGCACCCTACCCAGGGTAACAGCCTGAGGCTCTGTCTCATAAAAAAAAAAAAAAAAAACCATAAATAATAATCTATTTAATAACTGGAGTTTTATGAAAAGTATAAATGAGGCAGATACTCCTATAATACCAAATATGAACATACATTTAACACAGCTTTACCACTTGTTTTTCGTATTTGATAATATCACACAGGAGGCAAGCAAGCATCAACATGTCATTTTTAACAACATATGCTGAAACCTGTTTAACAGAGCAAGCGGGGTGCACGACTGACTCAGTGAGGTGACATGGCTACAAAACAGTGTCTCATTGTGTGGAGCGTGTACTCCCTTCCCTAGGGATGCACAGAAACTCTAAAATGCAGATTTGTATCTAAAATTTAAATGAAAGGGTAGATGCAAAAATTCTTTCCAGAAATCCCCTTGCCAGCTCCCTGCTGTCTATAACACACAATCCAAACTCCTTCGCAGAGGACTTGAGGCCTCCAGAGTCTGATGCTAATGAGCCAGGTGTGCACCCTGGCCTCTCACCCTTGTCCAGCATATTCACACCTAAGGGCCAGCCAGCCTCTCAGTTCTGTGCTGTGGCCTACAACGCCACACTCCAGCAAACCCTGGCTCATCCTTCAAGTCCTCGTCCAAGTCTGGGCCAACTTCTTGTGAAGCCTGCCCAGTTCCTCGGGCAGGTCAAGACATCCATCCTTTCAGTTTTCTCACCACACTTCATCGCATCGGAGTTCATTAAACTGAATCTTTTATTTGTTCATATCTCTTCATCAGTCCCACCATCTGTCTTTGGAAGGTAGGAGTTCCATCTTTTTATCTGTGTCTCCAAAAAGCTCCTAAGAAACTTGGAGCTTAACAAAACTCATTTGAATCAATGACTACCCATTAAAAGTTTTGGCTACAAAATTCTACAGAGATCCTTTTCTCAAGCGTCACCATTGACTTCCTTTTTTCTCATGGTTTATTCTTTACAGCCCCTCATTCACTCTGAATGTTTCATATTGCATTCTCCTAAAAATCCTCTGTCCCAGGCAGCGCCTGCGGCTCAAAGGAGTAGGGCGCCGGCCCCATATACCGGAGGTGGTGGGTTCAAACCTAGCCCTGGCCAAAAACACCAAAAAAAAAAAAAGAAAAAGAAAAGAAAATCCTCTGTCCCGTGGCTTCCAGGAGATCACTCTCTCTTTTTTTTTTTTTTTTTTTTTTTTTGTCATACTATCTGACAACACCTGCTCCGAATTCTTCCTTGTTCCTTTCCTCTGACAGCGTTCCATGGCCCTCTGGTCTTCTCCTTCCTCATTTTGTCCCTCGCCACAGTGCTTCAACTGTGCTTTCTATGGTGTTGGTAAGTGAAGGACACCAACACTCTGGAAGGATAGAAGCAACTCTGGGTGTCAGTTCTAGTTCTACTATTTTATGTACGTGGTTCTTAGACAATTTGATAACATTTAGTATCTTGGATCTTAGTTTCCTCCTTGTAAAAAATGTTTGAACTAAATCCCTTTTAGCAATAGCACACTGAAACTATACAATTCTTTCACATTACACAGATTACTTAATTTTAATTGCCAGTCTTAAGAATACATCATGATAAAAAGCAATTCCAACAAATAAAAGTCAGTTTTTTCAATGTAAGGTTTGACTGCCAAATACAATCATTAATTCTGACCTTGGTACAGGTATGGAACAACAGCTAGAAAACAGAAAGGTGAGTCCAGAAAACTACACATTAACAATAATTCCTTAGTGATTCCCCCACTGCATTATACAGATTTTAAATGTGTGACACCTACAATTTAAAATCAGAAGAACTACTAAAGTGTTAAGCAATTTCATTCCTAAGATCAGATCCCATACAAAGGAAAATAAAGGTAATGATAATTCACATAGTTTACAACTTCCCATTGTAAATTTATTTAACTGGCATTATAGGATTATTCAATCTTAAGATACAAAGGCACTCCATACATTACAATATCAGTAGAAGTAAAAGTTTAAAAGGTGTAACGTGTCTAATCTATAACATTAGAACTCACTCAGCCAAGTTTAAGTCACTGAAAAGGACTCAAAACTACTTAAGTCTTTGCATTACATTTCAAAAATTTATGGCAAAATGCTGCATGGGCTATAATAGAAACTTTGCTTTTTAACTTTAAAATGCTACCTTTGAAAAGACTGTTGTTATCACTTGTGATATCCTGATTTATTTTGTAAGATGCTCTTGCCAGGTATCCCAGTTCGGCCACTTCTACACCTTCCACATTCACACAAAATCAGCTACTATCAGTCTCTTGAGAGTTTGACTATCTAATGTTTGACTTTTTTTTTGGCAGTTTTGGCCAGGGCCAGTTTCCAACCCTCCATCCCCGGTATATGAGCCACGGGCACTGCCCTTCTGTTTGATTTTTTAACATGCTAATAGCCTGAAAATATTGGATATGAAATAACTTTTACATCAACATATAGTCTAAGATTTTTATTATTTCATCTTGCTTTAAACTACATGAGAAACCCCTAAGAAAAGAATAATGCCCATTATACCATGTTTATCTATTCCACAGAAGAGTACCCCACTAAGTTGATACATACTATAAAAGTTTTCCTGAGTACTAAAAGATGACTACCCCCACGGATAAGCACAATAATTCACTGTGTTATCATTGTATTGTTAACATGTGTATCTATTATTAGCTGACCTTTCTATACTCCATTCAAGTAGTTTTGCCCTCCCTTTTCTAGTTCAACATGAATGATACTTCCTCATTTAACAAATCAAATTCCAAAACTAGATTCACTTACCTTTTTCAAGCCAGCAAAACCTTCTGATTCCAGAAAGAAAAAGGCAAAAGGCATCAACACAAATAAACAAAGGTTGGAAAAAAGAGAAGCGAGATTCCATAAACCTATTAAGAAGACGACAAGAAGAGGGCAGGTTAGATATTGACAGGCCTTTACAAAGTTCATTAAATTGTGCTGTTAATCAAGATCTACACTTTTTAACAGTAAAAACAAACACAAAAACTTGAAATAACAAATGACCTACTTAGAAATCAAAAAATAATTACTATATTTATTTAAAATTTTTAAACTTTGAAACATTACTTAGGAAAAGCTAACATAGAAAAATAATGATTTTTTTCCTCATGCCCTAAAATAAATTCACTAAAGACACAACATACGCAGAAATGCAAAGATACAGTCTCTTTAGACATATAGGTACCAGAATATTTAAATCAGTGCCACTAGCATTGATTAAACACTTAATAAATGCCAGATACTCTACTAAACATTTTACATGCATAATCCCATTTAATTTAAGCCTCATAAAAACCCTAAAAATAATAATTAGCATTTATTGAGCCTTTATGTGGCAAGCATTATGCTACGTGATTTACAGATATGATATAAACCCATTTACTCATCAGAGCACCGCAGGAGGCAGGTAACATGATGGCCATATGACAGAGGTACAGGCTGGCTGTGCCTCCTTCCAAGGTTCTGACTCTAATTCCTGAGATTTTAACAAACCACCACATCACAGAAGTTCAATTCCAAGTGGGAAAGAGAAAGGAACAGGCAGACACGCTTACATGGCCTTTTACCCACTCGGCACATGCTGCACTCTTTTATAAAACTACAATTAATGGCACCTCAGATAATAAGAACAAATTAGCTAAAAGTTAGAGGCCTTAAGGTGTGTCAGTAGGAGGGTATCTGGCCAAACATCTCACATTTTTTAGAGGTAAAATAATAAAATTTAAAACGGTATTTCAAAATGGTTAATTATAATCTTTGCAAAAGTTTGTAAAAGCCAGAGTCAGTGATAAAAAATTATGCTAAGCATAAATTCAATGTAATGCATACAATAATAATTCCACGTTTTTGAAAATGAGCAACTCATGTTGTTTCAACACCTTTATTGCAGGCCGTGTTAGCAGCACCGGAAACACACTGTTAGCAGCACAGCCCCCTCACCCGCGTCTGCACTCACGCTGCACACACTAGAGACTGCCTGAGTCCTCAGTGAGCACAGTGAACCCACAGGAGCTACTCTCCAACTACTGCAGTTGCACATTAACATATGTGTTTCACAACTGCCCTAATTCTCTTTGAAACAGCATAGAATATAAACAAAAGGAATTAATTCAGCCCCTGTGCAGATCAGCGAGTGAGATTCATTTCCTTTCATAGACAAGGCAATGTAGCTAATATATTCAGTTTCTTATTCAAAAATCTACATAGATTTAACAAATTTATAATACATATTTATCTTTGCAAGAAATAAAATGTTTCACAAAATTTTTTAGCTGTCTTAACATATTTTAGTAGAAAAACGGCAATTTGTGCTACCTAAAAGTAATTTTAAAATACTTCTATACTTTCTAGGCTTTAAAAAAAGCTAAACGTTTTAACCCTTTCCTTTATTCAAAAAAGTTATAATTACAGTTAATTATTTTACTGTTCTAGTAAGGGAAGGGGACACAGAATGATGGTTAAATGCACACATTCGACTTTTGGATAAACTCAGGTTCCTGTCTTATCTGCACCTCTAGGTGACAATCTTGCTAAGTCACAAGTTCCTCATCTATGAAGCTAATGATGTGTCTATCTATAACTGTTAAGTATAAAATGAAATAATAAATATATAACATTGGGCACAATGCCTGCCATAAAATAAATAATTTTTTTGTTTTTCTGACAGTTAAATCACCAGAAGCTACACGGCACTACCAGCGCCTATGCCACTCCCCACTCTCTCTGCGACTCCAGGCTCACTTTCAACTCACGATCTGCTAGGTGTCTCAGTTCTTACTCTTGTTACTAACAATTTACATGTGTCCAAAAACAATCTTTCTGTCCTCCAAGTAGCTATGGGTACAGAAATTATACACACAAATTTTTCAGAATTATGTCTAAAGTAAGAATAAATAGTCCTGGATCAAAGCCGTGCCTGTCAGGTCCAGTTCACAAACTACAGTGTGTAGCCTTTGGCCTCTATTTTGACTACTCCAGGGAATTTGATCTTCCAAGTAACTCACTTTGAGATATGTGAGGTTTAACAATAATTAGTATTATGTAAATTATTACATGATAAAGTACTATGCTTTACCAGAGAACCATGTTGCTTTGTTTGTGCATGGTGGAAAAAAGAGAAATGCCAGTTTTAAATTGTTTGTGTTATAAAAGATGAGGGTCAATGTGTCAAGGATTATACTCCGTTTACATAAGACAGTTTGAACTGAACTAAATATCTCACAGACCTTTCAAAAAACTATAAAAACAAATTACCTTCTCCAGGCATACCTAGTTGTGTTGTGTTTTGCTTTACTGCACCTCCCAGACGGTGCGTCTTTACCACTGACGGTCTGTGAGCTCCGCCTTGAACAGGGCTGTCTATGCATCTTCCCAGCAGCACGTCCTCACTCCTGTCTCTGTCTCTTACATAATTTTCAGTATATTTCCAACATTTTCAATGTTAATGTATCTGTTATAGTGATGAGGGATGACTGATTTTTTTGTTACTATTGTGATTGTTTTCAGGTGCCACAAGTCACACCCATAAAAACAGCAAACTTAATCAATAACCACCGTGTTCTGACTGCTCCACTGACCAACTGTTCCATCTTTCTCCATCTTTCTCCCCCCTTTGGGCCTCTCTATTCCTGGCACAAGAACGTTGAAATTAAGCTAATTAATAATTCTATAGTGGCCTCTAAGTGCTCAAGTGAAAGGAAGACTCATAGGTCTCTCGCTTTAAATCAAAAGCTAGAAATGATTACCCTTAGTGAGGAAGACATGTCAAAAGCTGAGGGGAGCCAAAAGCGAGGCCTCTTGCACAAAGTCAGCCAAGTTGTGAATGCAAAGAAGAAGTTTTTGAAGGAAATTAAAAATGCTTCTCCAGTGAACACATCAGTGCTAGGAAAGCAAAACAGTCTTATTGCTGATACAGGGCTGTTTCAGTGCTCTAGACAGATTAAATCAGTCACAACAGTCCCTTAAACCAAAGCTTAATCCACAGCAAAGACCTAATTCTCTTCAGTTGTGTACGGGCTCCAAGCAGCACTGAAGCTGCAGAAGAGAAGCTGCAGCAGCAGAGGTTGGGTCAGGAGATCTAAGGAGAAGTCTTCTCTACGACACACAAGTGCAAAGGGAAGCAGCAAGTGCTGATGAACAAGCTGCTCCAGTTATCAAAAGACCTAACCAAGATCACTGATAAAAGTGGCTACACTAAATAATTCTCAGTGCAGACAAAATGGCCTTGTATTGAAAGAAGATGCCATCTAGGACTTTCATAAAGAGAAACCAATGCCAGCTTCAAAGCTTCAAAGACAGGCTCACTCGCTTATTAGGGGCTAATGCAGCTGGTAACTTTAACTTGAAGCCAATGCTCATATACCATTCCAAAAAACCTAAAACCCTAAAGAATTATGCTAAATATACTTTGCCTGTGCTCATAAATTGAACAAAAAAGCCTGGTGATACCATGTCAGTGTATAGTGTGGTTTGCCGGGTATTTTAAGTCCACTGTTGAGATGTACTGCTCAGAAAAAAGACTCCTTTCAAAATATTACTTCTCATTAACCCTGCATCTGGGTCACCCGGAAACTCTGATGGAGAAGCACAAGGAGATGAATGTTGTTTTCATGTCTGCTAATGAAACATCCATTCTGTAGCCCATGGATCAAGAGATTTAAGAACTACATTTCATAAAGCAAAAACTGCCATAGACAGTGATTCCTCTGACAGATGTGAGCAAAGTAAACTGACAACTTTCTGGGACAGGATTCACCATTCTAGGTGCCTTTAAGAACATTCATAATTCACAGAAGGAGGTCAAAATATCAACATTTGCAGGCGGTTAGAAGAAGGTGATTCCAACCCTCAGAGACGACTGTGGGGCTCAAAACTTCAATTGAGAGACTTGTTCATAGGTGGTAGAAGCAGCCAGAGGCTTGGAAGTAGAAGTGGAACCTGATGATGGGAATGAACTGCTGCGGTCCCACGACAAAACTTTAATGGATGAGGAGTTACTTCCTACAGATGAGCAAAAGCAGTGGTTTCTTGAGATGAAATCACCGGGGAGTTGCCAACCAAGGACCTAAAATATTACACAAACTTAGCAGCAGAGTTTGAGAGGACTGACTGCAATTTTCAAAGAAGTTTCCTGCTGTGGGCAAAATCCTACCAAACAGCATCACATGTTACTGAGAAAGAGTTCATGAAAGGAAGAGCCCCATGTAGCAAACTTGGATAATAAACTGTTGTCTTACTGAAGAAATTTCCACAGCCTCCCCAGCCTTCAGCAATCACCACCCCATCAGTCAGCAGCCATCAACATCAAGGCAATTTCCCTACTCAGGTTATGGAAATGGCCTGGAACCCAAGTGCAGTTACCTCCACAGGATGCCTATATTTGTTAAGTATCTAACATTGTTCTGGATACCTTAGAGTACTTCCCTAATCCTTTACGACAAGGTAGGTCCTCCACTTTACAGATGGCCTTCAAGTTCAGAAACACGACCTTGACTTAGAGTTAGAAAATCCTAAGCCACTCTTAACTAAAATGCTGTTATGTTTCCAGGCAACATAAATCCTAGTACATGCCAAACTTCTCATATTCTTTACAGATGCCTACAACTTTATCAATATAAATCTCTAGATCTAAATTCCATGATGCATGTATATTTTTCTCTTCCTTATTTTGGTTCTCCAATGCCTGTTTTAGTGCTGAGAAAGCCCAAACATGAGTTGCACGCATGAACAATATTACATTCTACATAGCTAAGTGCTAACAAGGAAACATCCTCTCTGGAAAAGGTGATAGGCCAAAGAAAAAGACTAGTCTTAGAAATTAACCCTCAACTGTCAGTGCTAAATGAACAAAATCACAACACATAGAAAAAAATAAAAATATTAACTTTTAACAGCTTTATTGAGAGTTATAACTGACATAAAGTAGAGTGTATAATTTGGTAGGTTTTGACATCATGCGACAATGACACCATCACACTTAAGCTGATGAACACAAATATCCACGGTCCCCCACGTTTTCTCATACCCCTCTCTCCTGCCACCCCCTACACCCCAGTCAGCCACTTGACTCTGTACTTTAGAACTTTGTATGAATGGATCACACTATGGTACCTACTCTTGTCTTTGTCTGCCTTGGATTATCCAGCACAGTGACTCCCAACATTTTCAGCACCAGGGATTGGTTTCCAGGGATGGAAGACAAATTTTTCCATGGAGGGCTGAGGTGGGGGGTGATGGTTTCAGGATGATACAAGCACATTACATTTACTGTGCATTTTATTTCTACTATCACTATTTGTATTGTAATATATAATGAAATAATTATACAACTCACCATAAGGCAGACTCAGTGGGAGTCCCGAACTAGTTTTCCAACTAGATGGTCCCATCTGGAGGTGATGAGAGATGGTGACACATGAAGTGTGTTGCTCACGTCTTCAGCTCCACCTCAGATCATCAGACATTAGATTCTCACAAGGAGCATACAATGTAGGCCCCTCACATGCACAGTTTACAGTGGTGTTCACGCTCCAATGAAAATGTCAGGCCACTGCCCATCTGACAGGAGGTGGGGCTCAGGCAGTGATGCGGCAGTGGGGCGTGGCTATGAACACAGATGAAGCTTTGGTTCGCTTGCTGGCTGCTCATGTCTTGCTGTGAGGCCTAGTTCCTAACAGCATACAGATTGGTACTGGTCTACGGCCCCAGGGGGTGGGGCCACAGATCTAGCACAATTATTTGGGAACTTTTCAACAATGTGATGTGTATCAGTAGCATGGATCAGACTGAACTGTTATTGGATTGTATCTATTCACCTGCAAAGATGTTTTGTTCCCAATTTGTGGCCAATACACATAAAACTGTTAGAAACACTCAGGTACAAATCTCTGTATGTACATGAGCTATTATCTCTTTGGGGCAAATGTGGGCACTGAATGGCTGAGTCAGAATATGATAGGTATATGTTTAACATTTTAAGAAACTGCCCAAATGTTTTCTGTAGTTGTAGTTCACATTCCCGCCAGCAGAGTTCAAGTTCACCCACATTCTCCACAAACACAGTATGGGTAGTCTTTTTAGTTTTAGCCATTCCAGCAGGTGTGTAGTCATCTCATGAATATGTATTTCCCTAATAATAAGGATGTGAACATATGCTCATGAGCGGATTGCCTCCATTTATATTTTTAGGAAAAGTGTCTCTTCAAATCCATTGCTACTTTTTCCATTGGGTTGGTTTTCTTTCTTTTTTTTTTTTTTGGAGACAGAGTGTCACTATGTCACTCTCGGTAGAGTGCCATGGTGTCACAGTTCACAGCAACCTCAAACTCTTGGGCTTAAGCGATTCTCTTATCTCAGCCTCCCAAGTAGCTGGGACTACAGGTGCCCGCCATAGCACCTGGCTTTTTCTTTTTTTTTTTGTCGTTGTAATTGTTGTTTAGCAGGGCCGGGCCAGGTTCGAACCACCTAGTCCTGGTGTATGTGGCTGGCGCCACAACCACTGAGCTATGGACACCGAGCCTGGGTTGCTTTTCTTAATTACTATTGCTGAGTTTGGCAAGTTCTTTTTATTTCCTGTAACTCCTCCTTGGGCTAGGTGAGACAAGTTCTTTATATACACTGAATACAAGTCCTTTATCAGATATGTGATTTGTAGATATTCTCTCCTAATCTGTCAACTCTCCTTTCATTCTTGTAATAGCATCTTTCAAAGAACAAAGTGGGCTCGGCGCCTGTGGCTCAACGGGTACCTGAGCTGGCGGGTTCGAATCCAGCCTGGGCCGCCAAACAGCAATGATGGCTGCAAACAAAAAATGGCCGGGCGTTGTGGAGGGCGCCTGTAGTCCCAGCTGCTTGGGAGGTGGAGGCGGAAGACTCCCTGGAGCCCAGAAATTGGAGGTTGCTGTGAGCTGTGATGCCATGGACTCTATCCAGGGTGACAGCTTGAGGCCCTGTCTCCAAAAAAAAATAAAACAAAGAACAAAGTGTACTGAAGTCTAATTTATTCATTTTTTCTTTTTTGGATCTTGGTTTTGATGTCTAACCCAAGACACTATGGCCCCAGGTCACAGAGACTCTCACCTGTCTTTCCTGTAAGTTATACAGTTTCAGGATTTACATTTAAGTCTATGATTCTTTGGGTTGCTTTCTGTATATGGTGCCATGTATGGATTGAAGTTCATTTTTACCTATAATTAATTGTCCCAGCACCAATTGCTGAAAAGGATATCCTTCCTCCATTAAATTTCCTTAGCACCTTTGAGAACTCAATTCCCAATGCCTGTGTGGATCTATCCTAAGACCTCCCTGTGGAGCTGGTGTGTTTGCCTGTTTCTTTGCTGAGACCACATGGTCTTGATTACTGCACCCTTAAAATAATCTTTAAGTCGGGTATGCCTAAATCCTCCAACTTTGGTCTCTTTCAAAGTTGTTTAGATACATTAAGCCCGTTAAATTCACATATGAATTTTACATCAGTCTGTCAATTTCCAGAAAAAAAAGGAAAAAAAAGCCTGCTGGTACTTTGACTAGCATTGTTGAATCTATAGATCAATTTGGGGAGAACTGACATCCTAATAATGTTGTCACAGTGATTTTTGTCCTCCCAATCCATAAATTAAAACCCTAATCTTCAATGTGAGAACATGTGGAGATGGAGCCCTTAGTTAGGTTATGAGGGTGCAGGCCTCAAGATGGGGCAGCGCCCTACAGAGGACAGGAGAGAGCATGTCTCTGGCTCCACTCTCTGCACAGAGACGACTGTCTGTGAACCAGGAGGGCCCACGCCTGATTGGGCTGGCACCTTCATCTCAGACATTCAGTCTCCAGAACCATCAAAAATAAATACTTGTTTAAGCCACTCAGTCAAAGGTATCCTATTATAGCTGCCCAAATTCAGACATTGTCTTCCAATCCATGAACACAATATATGTCTCCACTTACTGTGGTACTTCTAAATTTCTCTCAATAATGTCTTACAGTTTATAGTATGTAGGTCTTACACATCCCTAAGTAGTTCATATTTTTGATGTTACTATATATAAGTAGCATTGGTTCCTAAATTCAATTCCGAATTATTCACTGCTAGCATATAGAAATGCAATCGCATTTTGTATATTGATCTTATATGCTATAACCTTGCAAAATCCACTTATGGATTCCAAAAGCTTGTTTTTTTTTGTTTTTTTTGTTTTTTTTTTGCTTGTTTAAAACAGGTCTCACTCTATCGTCCAGGATAGAGCATGTGCATAAGCCATCACACCCAGGCAAAACTGCTTTTTTATAACAGATTCCATCAGAATTTCTATACAATCGTATCATCTATCAATAGACAGCTTTACTTTTTCCTTTCTAACTTGAGTGGTTTTTTTAATCTCCAGAACAATGTTAAACAGAGTTGCCTTGCCTCGTTTCTGACCTCAGAGAGAAAGCACTTAGTCTTTCACCGTTAAGTGTGATGTTATCTGTAGGGTGTTTGTAGATGCACTTATTAGAATGAGGACTTCCCCTTTCAGGCCTAGTTTACTTAGAACTTTTATCAGGAATCAACATTGAATTCTGTCATATGCTTTCTCTGCATGTATTATAACAATGTCTTTTCTTTCTTAGCATGTAAATACGGCAAATTATACTGACTGACTTTTAAAGCCATGATGTGTTATCCTTTCCTATCTAGTTGTATTTGATTTCTAAAATTTTGTTTAGAATCTATGCATCTATGTTCATGAGTGATATTGGTCTGAAGTTTTCATGTACTATCTTTGTCTGGTTTTAGTATCAGAGCAATGCTGGACTCAAATGAGTTAGGAAATATTCCCTCATCTTCAATTTTCTGGAAAAATCTATATACAATTGCTATTATTTCTTCCTTAATTATCAGGTAAAAGGGACAGCAAAATCCTCTTGGCCTAGAGTTTTATGAGAAATGTTTGTAACATTCCCATAATGTTTGAGAAGGCTTTAATACAGTGGTTCTCAACCTTCCTAATGCCGTGATGTATTTGCCTTGTTACAAAGAGGTTGCAACCCACAGGTTAAGAACCACTGCTTTAATATTATAGTTCTTGCCTTTAAAGAAATTTGTCCAATAAGTTGTTGAATTTATTGGCATAAGAGTAGTAATAATATGCCCCTATTACTTCTCTAATAGCAACAGAACCCATAGTGCTATCACCTTTCTCATTCCCAATACTGGAATGTTCTTTTCTTTGCTGATCAATCTGGTATCATTTATCAACTGTATTAGTCTTCTCATCAATTATGTCTGTTTTCTATTTCATTAATTTATCTTTTTCTTTTCATTTCCCTTCTTCTTCTTTGAGATGTATTAGTTGAATCTATAGGAACTGGATCTGAGAACTTTTTCCTATTTGAATTCAGATATTGGAGTGTTACAAATTGATCTTTAGATACTTCTTTAGATGCAACTCACAAACCTGAAAATATTTTCATTTTCATTCAGTTCAAAGTATGTACTTTCAAATTACCCTTTGATTTATTCTTTGACCAATGAATTATCATAAAGCATGCTGTCAGTTCAGTTACCAAATACTTTGAGATTTTTCAGATATATTTTCAATTTTTCTGTAATTTATTTTATTTTATTATCATTAGAAAGCATAACTTGCATGACTTAAGTCCTTCTACATATACTGAAACTTAAGTTATGTCACATAATGTGATCTCTTTTGCTAAATACCTCTATTATGCTTTTAAAAATATGTATTCTATTGTTGGATGAAATGTTCTACAAGTGCAAATTAGATGAAGTTGGTTGACAGTATAAGTCTTCTACATCCTTATTTTTCTTCTTTGTGTTTTATTGGTTACTGAAAAAGTGGTACTGAAATATCTAATTGTGATTTTTAAAATCCTTTCATTTCTATCAAGTTTTGCTTCATATATTCAATAGCTATACTATTAGGTAGATAAATGTTGAGTATCACTAGGTTCTTTTGGTAAATGAAATCTTTTATCTATATGAAATTTTCTTTATTCCAGGCAATATGCTTTTCCCTTGTCACATAATCATATAGCCACTCCCGCTTTTTTTCATTAGTGTATCTTTTTTTACCTGTTGCTATTAATCTACTTTTGTCTTTATATTTATAGCGAGTTTCTTGCAGGCAGCACATACTTGGGTCTGTCTTTTATATTCCATCTGATAATCTCTGCCTTTTAATTGGTTTAAATCTATCAATTTGCTTTTTATTTTCTCCTGACCCATATGTTGTTTTCCTTTTTTCTCTTTTATGCTCTTAAAGATTAAATATATCATATTATTCCATTTTATTTCCTGTATTTATTACTTATATCTTTGTTGCACTATTTTGGCTGGTTTTCACATCTAACTTACCGTGATCTGCCTTATGGTAACACTGTAAGACTCACTGCTACAACACTGCACTTCATGCCTTTCCTGCTTAGGGCTATTGCTGTCACAGAGAGTAAAACTCACAATAGTGTTACTGTGTTTTATTTAAGTCAATTATCTTTTTTAAAGACAAAAAATTTTGAAAAGCTTTTCTCTTTACCTACAAAACTGCCACTTGCAGTGTTCTTTATTCCATTCTATAGATCTAACTGCATGAAGTATTTTCCTTACCATTTTCTGTTGGTGATGAATTTTTGCCTTTTGTGTATCTGATGCTGTCTTTATTTTGCCTTTGTTTTTGGAAAAAAAAACTTTCACTGGATAAAGAACTATAGGGCATCCCTCAGCACATCCACGGAAGATTGGTTCCATGACCTCCCCACAGATACCAAAATCCACAGATGCTCAGGTTCCTAATACAAGTGGTGTTGGAACTACAGTGACAAAATTGGTATATAATACTTATAAAGTGGTGTGGTATTTGCATATAACCTATGCACATGTTCCCATATACTTTTAATCATCTCTAAATTTCTTATAATAGCTATTACAATGTAAGTAGTATGTAATTAGTTATATTGTTTAGGAAATAAACACAAGAAAAAGTCTGTATATGTTTGATACAAATACAACTATCTTTTTTCCTAATATTTTCTATCCATGGGTGGTTGAATCCAGGGATGTAGAACCCATGAGTAGGGAGGCTGACTGTACTTTAAAGATGTTGATCCACTGCCACGTGGTTTGCACCATTTCCTATAAGAAATATGTTTTAATTCTTATCATTACTCTTCCGTGCCTTTTTCCCTGGATGCTTTTAAAATTTTCTCTTTATCACTGATTTTGAGTAAGTTGATGAAGCACCTGGTGTAGTTTTCTTCACATTTCTTGTGCATAGGGCGAGTTGGATTTCTTTGAAAATTTTCTGCCTTTAGATTTCTGAATATTTTTTCTTAATGCTCCTCCTTCAGGAATACTAATTACTAACTACTGGTATCCTAGTCTTTTTGCATTGCTTTAAAGGAATATCTGAAGTTGTATAATTTATATAGAAAAGAGGTTTACTTAGCTAACAGTTCTGTAGGCTGTACAAAAAGCACAGTGCCAGCATCTCCTTCTGACAAGGGCCTCCACCTGCTTCCTCCACTTACGGCAGAAGACAAGGGCAGCCCCATGTGCAGACACTCACTGCACAGGAAGACAGGAAGCATGAGCGAGGAGGGGGAGTTTCCAGGTTCTTTTTCACAACTAGCTCTCTTGGGAACTAATAGACTAAGAACTAACTAATTAATTAACTAAATTAATTCCCCAGGGTGGGAATTAATCTATTGATGAGAGATCTTCCCCCCATGACCCAAATACTTTCTACCAGGCCTCATCTCTAACATTGGGATCAAATTTCAACACGAGGTTTGGAGACACAAACATGCAAACTGTGGAACCCTGGGGAGTTTTTCAGTCATTTTTTTCTCTGTGTATTTCATTTTTTAGTAGTTTTCTACTGCTATGTCTGCAGGTTCATTAAAGCTCTTCTTCTGCCACACCTAATCTGCTACTAATCCTGTCCAATATATTTTCATGCCACACATTATAGTTTTCTACTCTAGTTCAGTTTGGTTTTTACACCTTTCATGTCTCAACATGTTCAATTTTTCCTCTAGCTTCCAGAACACATGGAAGACAGTTTTAATGCACTTATCTACTAATTCTGACATATACATCAGTTCTGAGTCAGTTTTAATTGATTTTTTCTCCTCATTAGAGCTATATTTTCCTGCTTTAATGTTCATATATTTTCCAGCACACTCAAAGTAGGCAGACTAGACACCCAAACATGTCCACACCTTAGTCCTTGGAATCTTTGAGCATGTCACGTCACATGATGTGTTAGTTTTCAAGAATCACACACTGGATGGCTTCAAACAACATAAACGTATTCTCTCTCCCAGTTCTGGATGCTAGATGTCTGGATCCAAGGCCTTACCAGGGCCACACTCCTGAATGAAGGAGACTGCAGGAAAGAATCCTTCCTCTTCTCTTCCGGGCCTCCTTTCATCTGCGGTACTCCTGGATTTACGGACACGTTATTCCAGTTTGGGCCTCTGTTTTCACCTGGCCTTACTCCCTGAGTGCCTGTCTCTGTTTTATCTTGTTATAAAGACACAAACCACTGGACTTGGGCCCTCCTTCATCCAGCACGGCCTCATCTTAACTATGTCTGCAAAAGGCCTATTTGCAAATAAGGTCACATTCTGAGAGGTTCTGAGTGGACCTGAACTTTGGGAAACACTATTCAACTCAATAAATATGGCAAGAAGGACTCCTCAGATATAATTAAGATGATGGACCTTATGACAGGAAGACAGGGAGATCACCTTGGATTATCCAGGTGAGCATAATCTAACCACATGAGGCCTTTCATGTGGTTTTAAAACAAAACAAAATAGAAAAAAGTGAAAAACTTGCTCCAGTTGGAGTCAGAGAAGAACTTGATCCACATCTGCTGAAGAGGGTCACAGGGAAAACATGCAAAAAGAGGCAGGCAGCTTCTAGGACCAAAGACCCTCAGTCCCACAACCACAATCTGAGTAAGTTTGGAAGCAAATTTTTCCCCACAGCCTCCAATAAGAAATGCAACCCTGAAAATCCCATGAAGGTTATGTCGAACAGTTGCATGAAAATATTTCAGATTGTATATGAAGCCAGCACATTGTACCCCATGATTGCACTAATGTACACAGCTATGATTTAATAAATAAATAAGAAAAAAAAAAGGAATGCAACCCTGAGAACACCTTGATCTCAGCCTATTAAGACCACACAGAGGCCTCTGCTTGCCAACAAGAGCACATGTGTTTAATAAGATTCTACTAAGGGAAATGTCTGAACTGGGAAGATGATATCCCATTGATTCTATATGTCACTGCAATATTTTACAATGCTTCCCCGTGCTCTCTGTCTAGGACTCTGCCTGGCTCTACCCTGTTCGGCCAATCTGAATCCCTGTCTTTCCTCCCAGAACACCACTCAGCTCCATCAGGCTTCCCTCTTTGCACTGAGCCTGGACACTTCTCCAGGTATGACCTTGTCTGTCTCTCATCTCTCGAGGATTACTGCCTTTCATGGCCTACAGTTTCTTGAAAACCAAGTTGCTTTAGGTGGTAGGTATATTCAGTCCCTCTTACTCTATCTCAGCTATACTGTATTTAGCTTTTGAAGGGTTTCTCTACCAACATTTGAATCTTGGTCTTCCTAATTTTTCCTACTCTGCGTCTAAGCCTTAGTTCTCCAAAAAACAATACAGGGCAAGCTCTAGCATAAAAGCACAGAGTGCATAAAAAAAAAAAGTCCCTTAGCCTGTACCTGCCTACACTGTTTCAAGCTGACCGTCCCAGATACTTACTGACATCCCTGGCCCTTTAAAAAAAATGTTTAAATGCACAACTCAACAACAAAATAAACTCTGTTTATTATAAAAAGAACAAATATCAATCCTACATCTTAGTTTTCTCTTTTAGATAGAAATATTGTGAAATATCCATTCTCTTTATTCTCTTGCCCTAAATTCCTAAATTTTAACTGTTCCACTGTACAAGGTCTGGCAATTAAGTTCACAAACTCATCCTAGAAAAGTGCTACATACCTTGTTGCTGAATATCCCTGCAGTCACCATACGGCCCAGGGAGTAGAGCACTCTGACGGTGACAGTGAGTACGTGGCATGGTTTATAGCATGAGTTTGAGAACTTAACTGTCAGAGTTCATGTGACGACAACTCTGATGGCCGTTCCAGAAAAAGAGTTCCAACACTGCTTTGAAGGTGGACGAGGTGCCAGCGGTGGTGCACAGCTTCCCAGGGAGCACCTCAAAGGCCACCACAGCAGCAGCTTTTTCTAGGATGAGTTCATGAACTTAATTGTCTAACCTTATCCAGTTCTACAACAGGACTCCAAGATACTTCACAAATACTATCAAGATCATTCTTTTCTCTCCTTTTTCCAAACCCTTTCTATTTTGCTCTTTGATAGGTTTAGAAAGTGCAATCTATTCCAACGATGGTATGCTGGAACTATTTTAAATATAATTCAATAATTGCAGAGCCTCACTGGGTTATGCACTGCCTCCAGCTTTCAATTCACAAGTCAGCAGTGTTTTTCAACTTTTTTTATCTCTCAGCACTTGAACCTATAGTTAAACTTCTGCATCACACTTAAATTATGGTGATCAAATAAAAGAGTAAAAAGAAGAATATACTTACTATGCTTTGAACTTCTTTTGAAAATAATCTAATTAATAACCTTTACAAATTTTCAGGGCACATCAGTTGAAAATCACTGGCTAGGAGGGGAAAAGTCCTAGTTTTATATCTACTTCTAAGGACCTCTCTTTCTGTTTCTAATGGACTCAAAGATCCTTATTTCAACAAAATACTTAAGTAGAGTAAATATAATGTTTGTGAGAATTTGTTCAAGATAAACAAAAGTTTACTTTTATGTTAGTGCACTAAGAATAACATAGAAACATAGAAATTTGGAACAGAAAAAAATCTAAGATCCCCTTCCCCAACTCATTAATGAACTGAACTATTTTTTAAAAGACAGTCAGTAAATTCCCCAGAAATCCCATAAATTATAAATGATAGACCTGGGATCAGATTCCAAATCTCCTATTCTTCCCACATCACTAAATGATATCTCATAGTTAACAGTCTGGGTGAAAAAGGTACAATATTTTAAATTCTGTAAACATTATCTGCCAAAAAGGGCATATCATATCAGTTTAATAAGATTTTACTAAGGGAAATAATGAGAATGATATGCCATTAATTCTATCCATCCCTTCAAACCCCAACCGTGATCAGTTTGTAAGACAGTAAAACAGAACACATTTCCACATGTCTTCTCAGTTCTCTGCATGTGGACATGCACATGAACACTCAGGCCTTCTTAAACACCAAAACACTTACAACTACAGAAAGGTTTTTAAAAATCCAATTTCAGGCTCGGCACCTGTAGCTCAACCGGCTAAGGGGCAAGCCACGTACACCGAAGCTGGTGGGTTTGAATCCAGCCTGGACCCGCCAAACAACAATGATGGCTGCAACCAAAAAGTAGCCGGGCACTGTGGCAGGTGCCTGTAGTCCCAGCTATTTGGGAGGCAGAGGCAGGAGACTCGCTTGAGCCCAGGAGTGGGAGGGCAACAGCTTGAGGCTCTGTCTCAAAAAAAAAAAATCCAATTTCAATAAAACATTGAATGTACTCTTTATAAAAGTGTACACTATTGATATAACACACTCTAACAAAACCAAGGTACTCACACTATTTGTGATTTAAATGAGCTCAGCAGTCACCATGCAGAGGTCTGAGTGAGTGGCACTTTATGTCTGACAAGCCTGCGTTTGCACCTATTAGCTACATGTGACATTGAAAGGGGACTGCAACTCTGTCGCTCAGTCTCCTCATGGATAGAACAGGCTGTAACTCACAGGGCTCTTATGAAGAATGGAAAAGGGAGCGGACCTGTGTCTCAGTGCGTAGGGCACCGGCCCCATATACCGAGGGTGGCGGATTCAAACCCGGCCCTGGCCAAACTGCAACAGAAAAATAGCCGGGCGTTGTGGGGGGCGCCTGTATTCCCAGCTACTTGGGAGGCTGAGGCAAGAGAATCGCCTGAGCCCAGGAGTTGAAGGTTGCTGTGAGCTGTGTGATGCCACGGCACTCTACTGAGGGTAACAAAGTGAGACTCTGTCTCAAAAAAAAAAAAAAAAAAAAATGGAAAAGGACTAACACCCAAAACATTAAAAAACATTAGTGCCTCCTCCCTGCCCTGTCTCAAAATGAAATAAATGGTACCAAAAAACTAAAAAATTCTGAGGTACACCAGCATTTAGACTACATAAAGACAACAAAATGATGTGAATAATAGCTAAAATTAGCTCTCAAATCTTTCCTTAAAAAATTATTCTGATTATTTTCACCCAAAAAAAGCTTATACAATAAAAACTTGCATACATATATGACATTAAAAATATAATACAAAAATAACAATGACAAAAAACTACTCATAAAAAATAAACTGCAAATAAATATATCAATTTATTAACAATATGAATGTAGCAGAATTAGGGGGTTTTTTTCTTCCTACTTTTCTCCATATCCATGATTTTTAGGGGAACACATAAAGTCCTCTAAAAATCATGGCGCATGTATTTAAACACTTTTATGAAACTCAAAACTCCCGTGCCCCTGTATCATATCACTTCCCCCATAAAGTGCATTCAAAGGGCAGGAAACAACAGAGCTCAAGCGCCATGGGGACACTGAGCCGCGCTCATAGGGCAGGGCTCACTTCACCCCAGCCTCACTAAGGGCATAATTCAAATTCTAGCCTCACAAAAATTACAAACTACTGCATGCCAGGGGGCCTCAAAGACTGTTCACAAATAGCTGCAACCACGAACATAAATCCTTAAATGTTAAGGGTCCACTATACTTCTACATTCAGAAGAAAAAGAAACAACTATCATTTGTAGCACAAAAAGAGACTTCTTTTATTGTTGCTGCTGATCTATAAATGTACATGCTCCAGATTTATCTTTCCATCATACACGTCCCTGTTATACAGTAAAAAGTACAAATTCAAATTTTTCTAAGTCAAAAGTTAATAAAACTTTGCCTTACGTGAAAGCTCACAAATAACTAAAAAGTATCTACTCTAACTAACCATTACACTTACAAAACTAAGATAGTCATGAAAACTAAATAAAGAAATCTTTATCAACAGATCATAACAAGTAGCAATGTCTATAAGGCGTCTAAACTTAGAAAGGTTCTGAATATCAATTACTTTACTCTGTCACGAAATTAGATGCCCTTTTTCATGTATTGGTTGACCAGCTTTTTTCATTCTAAATAATAGAAAAAATTAAGTTTATCAACCAGAATAAATAAATATGACAGTCTTAACTTATGCTAATCTAAATATAAATTGTGCCACATATAAGTCACTATGAAAAGACCAACTAACATACACACATAACAACGTATCTGTTACACATTGCTAAGTAGTAATTACATTCCCAGCAACTCTGCAAAGCTTAATAGATTTCTAGCATTTTGCAAATATATATCATATATAAATACATAACATAAATATTCGTTAACTGTCTTTCATAATTTTAATAAATCCATTCTTAAATTAAAAAATTACTGTTATGGTCACACATTTATTATCTATTTCATATTAACATATAAAATAAATATTAGTCAAATCACTTTACTCCAGACAGCTAAAATTACATGCTTCCATATAGCAGTAGGACCCTACAAGTTTGTCTAAATAAGTATTTATGGCAACCTATTTGAAAGATGTCCAATGCCCATCCCCCAAAAAGGTATTTGCATTTAAAAGTTATTTAGTATTCCCAGAATACTTGGTTAAAACAAAATATAACAAGACTGACTGAATTGCCAGATTACCACAGGATGCATTAACTTCTAGCTCCATCTGCTGGACTCACAAAATACTTTAAAATCTCATTTGCAGTACTATGGAGCAAACTTTACTTTTCCTCAAATAGACAAAAACAACTTCATGAATTTAAATTAGTAAATTAATAAAAGTTCATCCATATTCAATAATCTCCCAAATGATAAAACTAAGTTAAAACCAATACTTTAGTTGAATTGACGATTTAATCCAATTGTCAAAAAGTGACTTACACAATATTTTAAAATTCTAAGAAAGCATAAGCATTCAAGAAAAGACCATAAGTTTGCTTTCAAATAGTGTTGTGAAAACTTCAGAATTAGAACAGCTTTTGCTTATTTTCTTAGGGGGAAAAAAAACAATTTCAGCAATGAGTTGTTAAAACTTTTACCTTAACATAACTTTTTTCTTATAGCAAAAAAGCAATATATGTACATTATATAAATATTATACAATTGTGTAAAATTATATTGTACATTGTACAATGTAGATACTGTATAAATATTATACAATGTAGGTAGTAAAAAAATTATATACCCTACTACACTGACAGAAACAATCAAGTCCTTCGTAATTACCCTTCAGGACACTTCTCTGTGCACCTACATGTACGTTTACCTTACTCTCCTTACAAAAGAGGCATCAGATTATAAATAGGCTTTTTTTCTTTATATGTCAACAAATACTCCTTTACATCATCATCTACAATGGCCAAAAAAGCACTCCATTGTTTGTATCTACCAAAATACAACTGTTAATTTCCTACTCCAAACAATTAGATGTTTTATTTTTAATATTACAGAAAATACATCAAGCATATTATAGTAAATGACAGAACTATTGAGACCAATTGTTAGTAACATTTAACAATTTTAGCAATAAGTTGTAAAATCCTCTACCTTAATATAACTTTTTTCTTATAACAAAAAAGCAATATATGTACATTGTATAAATATTATACAATTGTGTAAAATTATATTGTATAAATATTGTACAATGTAAGTACTGGTATATTAAAACTTATAAAAGACTTACTTTTGATTTAATATTCATTCATAAATAAATGTAATACTTATATTTTTAAATTTACTTGCTTATAACATAAAAATATGGTTGTTCTGATCTTCCATAAAACTTAACAATGGATTTTTCTTTTTTTTTTTTTTTTGAGACAGAGTCTCACTATGTCACCCTGGGTAGACTGCCATGGTGTCACAGCTCACAACAACCCCAAACTCTTGTGCTTAAGCGATTCTCTTGCCTCAGCCTCCCAAGTAGCTGGGACCACAGGCACCCGCCACAATGCCCGGCCATTTTTCTGTTGCAGTTGGCATTGTTGTTTAGCTGGCCTGGGTGGGGCTTGAACCTACCAGCCTGGGTGTTTGTGGCCAGTGCTCTAATCACTGAGCTAAACCCACCAGCCTGGGTGTTTGTGGCCGGTGCCCTAACCACTGAGTACAGGTGACACCAACAATGGATTTTTTAAAAGGTAGAGTTTGCACTGTTTCTTTGTAAGATTCAAAAGAGCATACCACCTATTCATGATGATAAACCAGAATAAGTACACAGCGATTGGACACACTTGTCAGATTCATTGTGGTTATCTTTTAACAGAATGATTCTGAAACTGGGCAATCATGTTATAAATGTTTGTCTCTGTCTCTGGTCAGAAGTGAACAGCTTAAACTTGGGCCCCACTGGGTAAAAATATCTCAAAAACTAAAGAACTGTTTCCTGACTTTATTTAAGGCTACAACTGAATGTCATCACTTTATTATCTTCCAAAATTGTTACTTGGTTTTCGTTTTAAACTCCACATTACATAAAATCAGTCTTCTGACAGTGAATGATTCAGTGGCACTTAGTGCATCTGCAATGTTCTGTGACAACCCTGTCTAGTGTCGGAACACTTTCATCACCCCAAAGGAAACCCCAGTAAGCAGCTGTATCACTGCTACTTCAACACATGGAACTGAAGGATTTCATATTTTTCTAATAATTTTTTAACAGTATACATAACAGTAAGATATTTTTAACAGTAAGATATAAAAAATGTGTATAAATGTATACTTTGTCCATTTTTTTACTGTTTTTCCTATCTTAATTATAACAATACAAGTTTTCACTACCATTTTCACTTACCATCTCTGCCCTCTTCATTCCATCCTATAATAACTATCCTTGCTGACGCGTCATGACCCAGCTCACACTGAATGTTGGGACACACCTCACAAGCACCAAGCTGATAAGTGACAGTGACCACCACAAGCTCAGTGACCAGAGCATCACCATCGGTTCTGTCTCACTCCATGTCCCAATGTCATTTTGTATATCACATTTTCCAGCTGTTTTCTCATTGTACACAGAGGTACATCTTGTCACACTATACAAACTTTTAAAACTAAGGTTAATATTTTATTTATGTTACAAAATTCTGGTGCAGAGAAGTTAGGCAGCATTCCAAGGCAATATGATTAAAATATAACATCTCAAACCTCTGTGTCCTAAAATCCAAACATGTTGTTTAAGCCAAACCAAATACACTTACACATACAAAAGCATTATCAACACATATTTAGCCTCTAATGTATATGTGATTTACACATTAAAGGAAAAATTGATCAAAACATCCATCATGACAATTTTGTAAGTTAAGCCATTAAATTTCTTTTCAAATTAACTATTTTACCAAAATATTCCTAATGACACAATTGATAACTTTTATTCCTTTAATCAATAAATATTAAACATTTTCTGCGTGAAAGTTTTAGAACAGATGCTCTATGGGAGATTAAAGGAAATTAAGAAATTTTCCAAGTCCTCAAAGAATCCTATAAATGTCACAAAACAGCAAATGACTTATTGACAAATGACTATGAATAATATAACTGTGCTTTGGGAGAAAAGAAACAATCAGACTTTTCAGGTACTGCTGCCCAGGCACCCCAATGTGTTCATGAACAGAGCTGCCACAGTGCTGGGGACAGCGGTTACACACGGGCTCAGTAACATGGACTTCCACTCACCAAAGGCAACAGGGCTATGACCACTGCTAAGGACCCAGTCTGCTAAGTGTGATTACTGTTTCCCACACCAAATACATGTTTCTTTAAACATATATGTTAAGGCATTATGAATTATATATAATAAACAACTAAAAACAATTAAAAACAATTCCCATAGCATTGTCATATCCCATATTGCATAAGAACCTTCAAAAAATACATGAACTTTTAAAAACCTAGTAGGACCAAATTATCACAAAATTATAGTCTTCAAAACAATATGGCATTAGCATAGGAATAGACAGACAAACGAGTCAGGAAAACTTGAAGTTTAACCTAGCATTTATTTCTCCCTTACTCTGGAACAAATTAGGTACTTTAAATATATACCTATTTCATTTACCATACATATAACTCTATAAACTAAACCTTGATATATCAATTTTACAGATAACAGACTGAGACTTAGAAAGCTTAAACAATTTGCTTGGGGTTGCTATTAGTTAAAGACAGACCCGAAATTCAAACCAGGTCTTGCTGACTCCAAAACACGTGTATTTAACCTAAAACAAACTCTAATGTAATAATTTAGCAAACCAAATATGTAGCACAAAATATCAGTAAAGAAAAGAAGAAATATTCAATTAATGGGACAACTAGCTAGTTTTGGGAAAAGACCTAGAGAAAAGGTAGTTGCCCATCTGTATATAAACTCCAGATGGATTAAACAGTTAAGGGTAAACAAAACCATTTTTAAAAAGACAAGGAAAAAACTGAACATTTGTCACATCTCTTTTTTTTTTTTTTTTTTTTTTGAGACAGAGTTTCACTATGTCACCCTCGGTAGGTGACGTCACAGCTCACAGCAACCTCAAACTCTTGGGCTTAAGCAATTCTCTTGCCTCAGCCTCCCAAGTAGCTGGGATTACAGGTGCCCACCACAATTCCCAGCTATTTTTTAGTGCAGTTATCATTGTTGCTTAGCTGGCCCAAGCCAGTTTCGAACCTGCCAGGCTCGGTGCATGTGGCTGGCTCCGTAACCACTGTGCAACAGATACCAATCCATTGTCACATCTCAAGGCAGAAAAAAGATCTTCTAAACATAAAGCAACTAGAGAAATGAAAGGAATAAAAAGACCATAAAACTTAAAAATATAAAAATTCTGTAAATCAAAAAAAACAAATAAACTAACAACTAGAAATAGCTCGGCACCCACAGCTCAGTGGTTAGGATGCCAGCCACATACACTAACCAGGGCTGGCAGGTTCGAACTCAGCCTGGGCCTACTAAAACAACAGTGACAACTACGACAAAAAATAGCCAGGTGTTCTGGCAGGCACCTGTAGTCCCAGCTACTCGGGAGGCTGAGGCAAAAGGATCGCTGGAACCCAAGAGTTGGAGTTTGCTGTGAGCTGTGATGCCACAGCACTCTATGGAGGCCAACAAAGTGAGACTCTGTCTCAAAAAAAAAACTAGAAAAACATTTATAAAAATTGAACAAAAAGCCAATGTTTTCACATATAAAGAGGTCATAAATTCAATATAAAAAAACAAAGAAGGGCAAAGGACAAAACAAAATGATATAAATATTACATCTTTTATATATTTTATAAATTAAAATCAAATGTCCCACCTCACTAAAAATTTTTAAAAATTAAAATTACAATAATGGGAAACCATTTTCTATCCATGAAATTAGAAAAGATTTTAAAGATAATATTATTCAAAATTCCAGAATTTGTGGTTAAAAACAAAAGGCTCCTTCATAATTTATCAGAATATAAAAAACGTAATTCTAGAAAACAGTTGGGCAGTAATATTCATTAGCCTAATAATTTTCATTCTAATTATCATCTAAGGAAGTTGTCAGAAACCCAAATAATAATTAAAATTTGAAAATCTTCTGGATGTTCAAGAAAGGAAAATGGTTAAGTAACATATTCCACAAAAAGAGGGCAGGTTCAATGCCTGGAAACAACTCAGCTGTTTATTTCAAATCTGAAAAAAATCCATGGAATAAGTCACTGGAGGAATAAATAATTCCACTCTTAAAAACCAAATAACCTTTGAAAACCATGAGGTTAATATACTGCTGTATAGGGTGGCGCCTGTGGCTCAAGGAGTAGGGTGCCAGCCCCACATACCAGAGGTCGTGGGTTCAAACCCGGCCCCAGCCAAAAACTGCCAAAAAAAAATCATTAAAATATGCTGCTGTATACATGGCTCCCAGTACAGCTCTGAGAATGTTTTCAAAGGACATTGAAATTAATTTATTAAGTGGTTTAAAAATGTAAATTTTGGGCAGCACCTGTGGCTCAGTGAGTAGGGTGCCGGCCCCATATACCCAGGGTAACGGGTTCAAACCTGGCCCCGGCCAAATTGCATAAACAAAAAAAATAGCCGAGCATTGTGGCAGGCGCCTATAGTCCCAGCTACTCAGGAGGCTGAGGCAAGAAAATCTCGTAAGCCCAAGAGCTGGAGGCTGCTGTGAGGTATAACACCACGGTCGGCAACTCTACTGAGGACAACAAAATGAGACTCTGTCGGTAAAAAAAAAAAATAAGAATAAGAATAATAGAAAATTAAAATGTAAATTTTATATGCTATATGACATATACATGCACACAATGGTAAAAGTAGACATTACTATTTTCCATATTCTGTATAGTGAGCACATACATATTACTTGTATGATCAGGGAAAGATACATAAGTGGCTGATGTTCCCAACACACAGGGCACAGTGTCAGCAACAGCGTCAGAGACAGCTAAAATGACGTCACCCACAGAAGCATATTCTGTACTTTCTCAGAGAGCAGGAAACATGAAATTTACTCTTGTCCTACACACAAAATTAGTACTCTCTTAAATTTTAATTTATGCTTTTCTTCTGTTGAATTACAGCACAAAGAATACGATAGCAATTTAAAAGAGAAGTTACATCAGTCTACAGCAGCAAAGCTTTTTACAGCAACTGTAGTAATTGTATGTCACAGTGATGTTTTCCAAACGCAAAATGCCAAATACAAAAACTAAAGCATGGTTAATTGTAATAATACTACAGAGACAAATTATTCCTTTTTTTTTTTTGAGACGGCCTTATTCTGTTGTCTGGTCTAGAGTGGCTTTCTTTTTTGTAGAGATAAGCCCTCACTATCTTGCTCAGGTTATTCTCAAACTCCCGGCCTCAAGCAATCCTCCTGACAGAGCCTCCCGGGATTAGAGGCCTGAGCCACTGTACTCAGCCCTCACTTCTTTATGTTAACTCAGAAATTCCAAATTCACTGACCTACACTGTAAAATTAATGGAAATAAGATATCTCTGATACATTTTTTCTAGGTCAAAGTTAGCTTGAAGTATTATTACCATTTGATTGTTAACTCATAAGAAGTTCTTTAGTAACAAAAAAAAATTATCAGAAGCATTGTACCTTAAAAAATGAGATGAAGAAATGCAAACATACAGTAAATTCTTATCAGTGACTACTCTTCTTCTAGATACTGTTTCACAAAAAGACTGTCTTCACTAATTATAACATTTCTCACATCGCTATGGGGGAGAAAAGATTTGGATCCATCTGAAAATTCATCTGGAAATGAGGTGTCCTGATTTTGTCATCTGCCTTTGCTATTCAAATAGAATCTATCCAACCCACCCTATAACACAATAACTATTAATATGAATAACACCAATAACTAATGACATTAAAAAAATAACTAATAACACTTATAGTAACTAGTTGTTACTCTTAAATTAACAACACTCTTAAAATGAGGGCAGTATATGGCCATGATAAGTGGAATAAATATCGGAATCTTTCAGCTCCACAACCACTTCTAACAGATATTTATATACCATATTGTACCATGTATAATCCAGTCCCATGTATAATACACACCCACTTTTTTTTTTTTTTTTTGCCCAAACTTTCAGGAAAAAAATTTTCCTTTTAGTTTTAAATTCAAATTTTTATTTGTTTATATTTAGGTACTTGTTTTTTGTATCCTAAAGGAATTTTAGCATCTATTTTTAATACTTTTAATGCATAAGCATAAATAAAAGAATTTAAAACATTTATGTGGATACAAAAAATTAGTACTACGCATATATAACATCCATCTTTATTTTTTCTTCAAAAATTTGGGCAAAAAAGTACACATGATACATGGCAAAATATGGTAATAAAATTAAAGACTCCTCAAGAAAGAATTACACCAGCACCTTCGATGTAAGAAAATAGTTAAGTGTACACATACTAAATTGATGTTAAAAACAAGAAAGGAAAAAAAAAACACTTCACAGCCTAAACTACCATAATAGCTACCACCTATTAAGTGCCTATTAAAAAAGAATTATTTTACATACATCATTCCACAAGCCTACAAAGTGGTTTTATTTGTCATCCCAATTATGATAAAAGAAAACTGCAGTCAGAGAAGAACAGTGACTTGCCCAGAGTCTGCTAGAAAATGTGGACCACAGGTCTATCTGGAGTCAAAGCAATATATCATGTTAACCTATAATGTCCATCATAATGTTTAGAAATCACATTAATTTTAAAGTTTATACTTAACATAGTGTTTTTCCCTTCTATCATATATTTTTAAATTACTAAAGAAACTAATAACAAATAAATAAGACAAACTATAGCTGATGTTTTTTATGTCTTAAATGGAAGTTGAGTTTTTCTGACATATTCAGATAAACCACAATTATCTTGCTAAATATTTGGATGAAAATTTATCAAAAACACAGTAAGCATACAAACTGTTTGATTAAGTAAAAGGAAAGTATTTCACAACTGACAAAAATTAGAAGTGACAAGTAAAACCTGGTTTTCTTACTTTATTAAGGACCCAAATGGTTTATTGAAGTCATAAATTCTAAAGGAAACTGAGAAAAGAAAAATCTAAAAATGCAGTGCAGTAAAAAATTAAAATATTAATTGCGATTATTTAAAGCGATATATACTAACCATGAATCAGGGAGCCGTTTAGCCACTGAATATAGTAGTTTTGAGGAAAAGAAAGCAGGATTTCATTGCTGATTATTGAGAAGGGTAAAAGCAAAACCGCCCCAGCTGAAACTGCGAGAGTGAACGTGCTCAAAAACAACCTGGAAGAGAGAAGAGGTGTCGTCACTAGGGATTTGAGAACGCAGTGAACATGGAAGGAACCGAGAGGAATACAAACCCTTCAACATTTTAATCAATGAAACTATTATATATATAAGAATACAAATGATATATGTATGATCCTAGAAGTTAAATTAAATGAACTCCAAACTCCTTAATAAGGTCTTTAAGGATAATGGCCCTAAAAGAGATTCCCAGAGATGGATGTGTGAAGACAGAGGGCTTCACACAGTTTACAAAGAATAAACTATAGTTTCGTTCCTCTTTTAAATATAAGTATTTATTGCACAATTGCATTTCATTAGCAAATTTAACCATATACGCTAACAGCAATAGAACAACTGTTTCAGGTTAAAAAATATTTGTGAAAGCAGTATAAAAAAGAATTAATTTCAAATGGTTATTCAAGGTAAAAAAATACTTAGCCACTGGCCTAATACCTCTTGAATACAAGTTAAATAAATTATAGCAATCAATAGTAGGAAACCATTAAACAATATTTAAAACACTATTCTTTAATTTTTAAAAAAATAAGATGGCTATGGCATGTAATGATATAGAAAAATATCTAAAAATAAATTAAGGAAACAAAACAAAGTGAAGAAAATCATCACCAATAAATTTAAAACATTCTTTCTGCTCATGCCCCCAAAATGCATATATAATCAAAAAACAGAGGTACATGAACATCACATGATATATAATGACCCTGTAGGAGAGAGGGTTACAAGGGTCTTTCAATTTCTCAGATATTCATTTCGGAAATGTTTTACATTTTTACAACGAAAAATGTTTTAAAGATTTTGTTTTTGGTTTTTTTTTTTTTTGCAGTTTTTGGCCGTGGCTGAGTTTGAACCCACCACTTCTGGTATATGAGGCCAGCATCCTACTCCTTTGAGCCACAGGTACCGCCCTGTTTTAAAGATTTTTAAAAGAATAAAATGGCAAAGAAAAAGGGAACTTCACTAACATCAGAGATAGAATTTTAACATTCATTCCATTAAAGTTAATACTGGGAGAATTTTTTTTAAAAAAGAAAATTTTTAAAAGCAGAAAAAAAACATACTAAACAGCAAAGAACACATCTAATAGAGTAACGTTGAGGCCAGTGCCATCTTGTGGCAACCAACTAAAGTGTTTTCCTAATTAAAAGCCAAAAATAACAAGGCACCCTCCTCTGTTCAGAAAATTAGTGATGAATTTTTAAATGCAGACTATATACCCAAACTAAAATTCAAATCAGACTTGGAAGAATTGTATGGATCGTCTTTGCTGAATAGACACTTCCTGGGAAAGGCACTCAGACCCTCCTCCTCTCAGGGTCCACAGCCAACTCCAGCAGCAACCAGACAGCAGGAGATCTCCAACCAGCGTCTCTGGCCAGGGGAGGACGTTATCCTGACTGCTATCATTCCTTCCAAGCTACAACTGAGATCTGTTCCAAAACCTCACCACTCCCAGGTCTGCATAGCTATGCCAGGGTAGCTTTCCAGGCTGCTCTCTCACAGTGACCCATTCCAACTTACACTCAGACTCACGTGACCTCCTCATTTCCCAAACATCAAGCAGGATTTTAGGGTTCGCTGCCTTCTGCAGAGTCTGCTCTCTTCCTATGGTGCCCCTTATGTACTAAGCATGGTGAACCCACACGTAATTTTCAAGATAGTCCTCAAATGTCATTTGCCCTTGGAGGCAGTCCTCAACTGCTCCCTCCTTGCTCCACTCTAGCCTTTGACTATGTTGACTACACACCTTGCAATGAAGGTCAGTCAGTTTCCAAATCAAAAACTGGAACCCATGACCTGACAAAGTAAGGAGCTTACTATGGCAAACAGAAAAGTATTTAAAGTTGAGATTCTGGGAAGATGGCCAACCGGTAGCAATACTCAGCAGAGGTTCCTGAGCAGAGGAAGAAAAACTGGACTGTAATCAGACTCTATGAAGCCAAAGACAGGGAGCTGAGCCAAGAAAGAAGTTTGGCAAGCTGTAACTCTAAGGAAGAGCATTGAAGAAAACAAATTGCAGGTACAAAGCCTATTGACTAGAGGACAGGAGACCCCTCTCCCATGCAGGGGGCCTGCCACAGGCTATCTGCAAACGAGCAGGGAACAAAAAACATCTCATTTTACCTTGCTAGAGAAAGCCACTAAACTCTAGGTCTCTTTCTCCAGGGAGGTCCCACTTATGAACCTAGACATCACCCCTCCAGGCATAATATTGAACAGATATTTTCCCCCACAAGTCCAAATTCCCAGGCCACCCTTTCCCCATCGTATGGCAGCCTGAAGTTCTGCCCCCTGTAGAGCACACAGTGTTTGGTCTTGTCCTGAGAGAACTGGGCATAGTGTGGACCGCCAACCATCAGGACAGAATCTGAGACTAACAGGGAAGAAAGAGGGTGTGGGAAGAAAGGGCCACTCAGTGGGAGGAGGAGCAGCCCCCTGGTTATGACTATGCCCCTCCAGTGGTAGTGTTGACCCTCCGTTTGGGCTGTGTTTGGAGGGATGGGGTACAGAACCCCTGGCTCTGATGGCACCCACAGCAGGAGGGTGATTGCCCCGTGTGGACTGAGTTCAGCAGATAGGACTGGTCACCAGACCCTGCTGGGCCTGCAAGAAGAGGCTTAATAGGGGTGGACTGAGACCTGAGAGCAAGGGTGTGTTCCCCTAATTCTAACAGAACCCTTGAGCAGTGGCTTACTGGGTGTGAACCAAGACCTGAGGGCTAGGGCATTGTCCACTGCCTCCAGTAGGGCTGGTGAGCAGAGGCTTACCAGGTGAGGACTGAGACCTGAGGGCAGAGTGCAGTGCCCCAACTCTAACAGACCCTGCAAACAGAGGCTTGCCAGGCAGTGGACTGAAACTGGCAGGTAGGGGCATGGTCCCCTGACTCCAACTGGTCTGGCAAGCAGAGGCTAGCTGGGTGTGGACTGAGAATGGAGGGTGGGGCCCAGTGCCCTGACTCCAACAGAGCCTGAGAACAAAGGCTTACCAGGCAGTGGACTGAGACCGGCAGGCAGGGGTGTGGTCCCCTGACTCCAACTGGTCTGGCAAGCAGTGGCTAGCTGGAGGTGGACTGAGACCAGTGGGTGGGGGGCATGGTCCCCGGCTCCAGCTGGGCCTGTGAGCTAAGAAGCAGACATCAGTGTGCACTGAGTCTGGTGGGCGGGAGCGTGGATCCCTGGCTCCAACTGTGCTGTTGGAGACCCTTGAATAGGGATTGGGCAGGGTTTGCACTGCCTGAGATAATTTGGTTGGAATCCGCATCTGGGGCTATCCACTCAGGGACATTCTGAGATTGACCTTCAAAGTTCTGTAGTGGGAAAGAACTGAAGGGGACGGGGGAGGGTTAGGCACCACAGCTGTTTGTATCTCTTCATAGTCAAGATTTCTTAGGATAGAGTACAGGTTGGCTGATATCCAACAGAGCTAGCTTGCACCATCTCACCAAGTAGATCCTCACAGTCTCTGGCTGTATCACTGAAAGGGGCCTTTGTAAGGTTGTAGGAAATAAGCCACAATTACAAAAGGCTTTGGTAAGGGACTACCTCCACTACCTGAGAACCCCAATTCAATCTCACCCTACCAGTTCTAATAAACAAATGGTAGAAAATAAACATGGTGCAGACCCAACAGAAGAACTCTGGCAACATGAATAACCAGAGTAAATCAACACCCCCACGAAATGACAAAGGAGATACAACTGAAGATGCCATGCACAGACAAATGGCAGCAATGTCAGAAATCGAATTCAGAATATGGATGGCAAATAAGATAAATAGAATGGAAGAAAAGAGAGAAATTGAATTCCAAAGAGTAGTTCTAAAATTGTCTCAGGAAATTAATGAATTCAAAGCCCAAGTCACCAAAGATATGGACATAATGAGAAAAGAGATAGCAGAGATCAAGGAAAAGAAAAAGTTAGTTGAGGAGCTCTAAAACACAGTAGAATCTCTTAGTAATAGAGTTGACCAGGCAGAAGAAAGGATTTCTGAAACTGAAGACAAAGCTTTTGAACATTCCCAAACACTCAAAGAGGCAGACAAATGGAGAGCAAAAACTGATCATTCCCTGAGAGAGTTGTGGGATCACTCCAAAATATCAAACATTCATCTTATAGGAATTCCCAAAGGAGAAGAAGATGGTCCTAAAGGTACAGATGCTCTACTCCAAGAGATTTTGGAGGAGAATTTCCCAAGCATTGCAAGAGACACAGAAATTCAGATAGCAGATAGTTTCAGAACCCCAGCAAGCCTCAATCCAAATAAAGCATCTCCTTAGACACATTGTGATTAACTTTACCAAAGTTAAGATGAAGGAGAAAATTCTGCAAGCAGCCAGACGTAAGAAAATCATCACCTACAAAGGGAGAAATATCAGAATGACTGCAGATCTCTCAGCTGAAACGTTTCAAGCCAGAAGATGGTCATCGACCTTCAGTCTCCTAAAACAAAACAAATTCCAGCCCAGGATCCTCTATCCAGCTAAACTGAGTTTCATTTGTGATGGAGAAATCAAATACTTTAATGACATAGACATGTTGAAGAAATTTGCCATAACTTAACCAGCTCTCCAGGATATTCTCAGACCCATCTTCCACAACAACCAGTGCAATGCTCTACCTCCAAAGTAAACTCACCCAGAAATTTTTGAACAAAATCCAACTTCCACAGTGGTGAAAGGATTAAAAATGTCCACTGGATATCTGAAAATCATGACATCTAAAACACAACCAGGCTTATCAATTCTCTCAATTAATGTGAATGGTTTAAATTATCCTCTAAAGAGGCACAGGCTGGCTGACTGGATACATAAACTCAGATCAGATATCTGGATGTATACAAGAATCTCACCTTACCTTAAAGAATAAAAATAGTCAAGGGTGAAGAGATGGACTTGTATAAAAAAAAAAAATTATACACCATGATCAAGCTGGTTTTATTCCAGGGTTACAGGGTTGGTTCAACATACGCAAATCTATAAATATAATATACATCACATCAATAAAATCAAAAACAAAGACCACAAGATTCCCTCAACTGATGCAGAAAAAGCTTTTGATAATATCCAGCATCCTTTCATGATCAGAATTCTTAAGAAAATAGGCATAGAAGGGACATTTCTTAAACTGATAGAGGCCAACTACAGCAAACCCACAGCCAATATCATATTGAATAGTGTAAAAGTGAAAACATTTCCACTCAGATCTGGAACAAGGCAAGGATGCGCACTGTCTCCACTGCTATTCAACATAGTAATAGAAGCCTTAGCCATCACAATCAGGCAAGAGAAGGTGATCAAGGGTATCCATTCAAATATACACCACTGGTGTGATCCTGCCCTTTATCCTCTCTCCCCCCACCCTCTCCCTCCCCTTCCCTCCCTCTCCCAACCAGTGGTGTATATTTGAATGGTCAGGAGAAAACTTCTAAACATGGATCAAAAATGTTCTCACATAGTAATGAGAAAGTCTCTTGAATGTTATCACAATCAGGTTGATAAAAATATCTCCGATTGTATCTGACGCCCTCACACTGTACCCCATGATTGAATTATTGTACACAGCGATGATTCAATAAAAAAAAAAAAAAAAAAGGTATCCAAATAGGGTCAGAGGAGATCAAACTCTCACTCTTCACTGATGATATGATCCTATA
>CAUYRH010030129.1:0-20793 GCA_963574655.1 Perodicticus potto | reverse complement strand
GTAAGAAACCACACCCATTTTGTAGCCTACAACAACACAGATGTATCACCTGACAGTTTTGTTGGGCAGAGGGTCACAGGATCCCCCGGGGCTAACAGCAAGGTGCTGGCAGGTCTGTGGTCCTTCCTGGAACCCTACGGTTGGGGCCTTTCCCCATCTTTCCAGCTGTGGAGGCTGCCTGTGCTCTGGGCTGCGGCCCTTCTGCGTGTCTCTAAATCCAGTAATGTCATGCCTCTCCCTGACTAATCCAGCTGGAAAGGTTCCAAGGACGCCCGTGATTGGACTGGGTCCACCTGGATAATCCTGGATAATCCCCCCAGCTCATGGAAATACATGTGCAGCATCGCTTTTGCCATCTAAGGTGACACAGTCACAGATTCTGGGTGCAGACGGCCCTGGGGGCTGTTGTTCTGCCTGACAGAACTGTAGGTGCTGATACAGAGAGAACCATGGCCCAGAGAAGGCCTGATGGGAGAAGGCTGATGTTTTAGAAAACCCCTGGAGTCACTTACTGTGCCCACAATGCCCACCCCAGGGCACAGGCCCTGCCCCGGGCTCCTTACGAGTCTGTTGGGCTTGGAGCATTTCTGTCTTAGCCACCCTGTCAGCCTCTTTGCTGAGCTGGGGGACTCATCAGAGCTATCTGGAGTATCTGACCGGACCCATTCCCAGGACGCAGCCTTGGGCCGCAGACTTTCTGGCCCTCGTGTGGCCCAGCAGACAGCTCCAGCCTGGAAAAGTGCACACGACTTCAGCGCTGTCTCACTGTTTTCCTAGACCGGGAGTCTTTCCATCTCCTGGGGGGCTAGTCAGGAACATGTTTGTGGCAGTGCTGTGATCCACCTGGGCCGTAGTGATCTGTCAGTGAGGAGCCTTTACGGGCACTCTGTATACGAGGAATGTCTGTCTGCCCGGGACACGGAGCGTTCAGGCAGCTGAGCTCCCTCCAGTGAACACAGCGTTGCCTCAGCGCGTGGAGAACACAACGTTAAACCGAACGGGGAGCTCAGGAAGAGAGCTAGCCCGAACAATCGTGCAGTTTAAAAACTCCCAGAGGGAGCCTGTCTTACAAAAAGCTCTAAAGTACAATTCGCCTTTATGAAACCGAGACACTTGGGACACATTTCTGTCTTTAACCCTGGAAATCCCGACTTGGCGCCCACTACCCTGCTCTGGGTCCTGGCGGTAGAAAGTCATTTCCAGTTTTACACATAATTTGAAAAGTTATTCTGCTGTTCATCCATCTCCCCTCACTCCCTTAAAATGACTGTTCAGAAGACATGAAAACAATCACTGTTTTTACTTTCAGTTGCTGACTGTGACTTCCAACTAAAACAATAGTTTTTGTAGCTGTTCATAAATGTCATTCTGTCATTTGGTGGTGGCAAAGCTGCTTGTGAAATGTCACTGGGGTGCGTCCACTGTGCCGGCAGATGGAACCTACCCAGCACACAGGAATGGGGACAGGTGACTGCTTCTTACCGGATGAGAGAGGATAAACAGGCCACCTCACCATGCCATTTTCTATTCTCACAGTGGCAAGAAATATAGATGCTTATAACTCTGCCATCCAAGAGTTCAGGGTAAACTAAATTTGTGGGCTTTTTTGTTTCAAATATGAGCAGTTAGTGGAGCTTATTAATGGGTAAAAGTTAGGGAGACCTTGGAACACAGTTGAGATACCAAAATTGAAAAGATGAATTTTGCTTGGAAATTTCTGCAATTTGGAGACTGGAGGTAGGCTAGGGAAAGTGCTTGTCAGTTGGGAGAGTTTTATTTTTCCGATTTGTGTTTGGCAGACTTAATGATTGGAGTGTTTTAATAACTATGAAAGCAAGAAGGAGGCGAGCATAACAGGATGCAAACTGCCTCATTCACACAATCACATTCTGTGCGACTTGCTAGACGCACAATGATGACTATTCACATTTTTATACTTTTCGCCTGTTTTTCGTGTTGCAAAGTGGCAATTTACTTCTCTGGCAAGATGAGTGTTTTGGTTGGTTTAAATGGTAATGTGAGGCTGGAATAAAGAAAAGCTGCCAGTCACGGACTCCCAGAACTTAGAATAAAGGCAACTCGTATCTGGGCGATAGGGCTTTGTGAGGAATTTCCAGTCCCTAATTGTTGTTTTTATGGAATAAGCTGGTGAATCACTAATGGACCATGAAGGAAATCCTTCAGAACATGTTACAATGAATAGGAATAAAAAGAACTTTCTTGACTACTGGTCTTTCTGATTCATTTGACTGTCTTCCCTCCCAACCTGTGTGCGAACAGCTGTCAAGGTCATAGCTCCCCCCTTACTGCTGACTCACAAGGCACTCAGCCTGCACGGCCATTGCCTCATTCTCCACTAGTCCGGCTAATTTGCCTCCCACCTCAATGGCAGCCCCCATGCAGCGTTTTCTGCTGGTTCTTCCTCCCCGACCAGGCTTTGAAATGTTTAAACGCCTCTGAGGTTAGTACAGAGCTCTCTTCCTTTCTCATCTCTTCTCTACAATTTTTGCCTAAATGTGTTCACCTATCCTACTGACGCTGAATATCACCGAGCTGTCAATCATGCCAGTGCTTCTAAGTCCAGCTTTGACCTTGCCTCTGAGTTCTATTTTTTGGAGATAATAAAGCAGCTGGACACATAACAGTGACCTCACTGTCCGTGTTTTCAGAATGTCCCAACCTCCAGCACAGGGACCTTGAAGTCAGACCTGTCTTTCTAGGACTCGTGAAATGCCTGAATCGTGAAGGTGTCTGAATCCCCCAGCCCTCGACACAACTACAAGCAAATGACTGTGCTGGTGACAGTTTTTTGTCCACTCAAATTCATATTTTTTTCTTGGTCACATTTTTTCTTGAAATCCACATTTGGTGGCAGCCTCATTTCAGTATAAGTGTGGCCCATGATTAAATTCTCTCCAATAGAATGAGAACAGGAGTAATAAGACCCACATCTGTGCAGTTAGAAGGCTCAGACATATCAGGCACTACTGAGTTCTTAACCGTGCAGGACTTGTGACTTGGTCACATCCAATAGATATTTGTGGAGAACCACTGTTTATAGACCTGGTGCTAATCGTAGTTATTCAACGGAACATCAACAACTAAGATGAACCGATGCAACTTATTGAAAGCAACTTATTTTCTAGGCTGGTCTATTTGACAAGGTTACCCTGAAACTTCTAAGCAGAATAAAAAAATACATTCAATTAAAATAAAATACATTAGTTTTTATTATTTTACGTTTAAATTAGTGTTGTAGACAATATTGGTGTGAGCTAAAAAGGCACAAGCAGTGGTGCCCCACACCCAAGGCTGAAGCCTCAGTTCAGCTACTTCCCAGCCTTGTCTCCTTTGCTTATCCTTTATCTTAGAAAACCTTCCGATTCCCCACTACAAAACAGGGATAAGAATATCCACCTGGGGGGACTTGGGGGGCAGTTTAGGGAAAACTACTAGTTTCCTCTGCTGCATGCACTGACCGTTCCGCCACCCAGTCCACAACCTCCTGCTATCTGGAACAATAATTATGCTGAAATGCCAAACACTTAATCTCGGGTTACATCCTCTTCAAAGATGACTTTTAGCATACACAGAATTTCCAGTACAATTTCTATTCAAAATACAGCAGAGTTAGAAGTTAATATTTTCTCTGGAACAAAAATCTCATTATTTGAAAACAAGGGCTACCAAATTTGCCCTTTTCACGGCATAGACCATTATAACTGAAGCTAGGTTATTGATGTCCACAATTATATAAACACATAGGCAAGGCCACAAGCCCTTGCTACACATACATATAATTACATTTTTTCTTTCATTATACAGTGTGGGTATCTAGGAACACATGTGCAGGAAATAAGTATCTCAAAAGCTAATGGAAGTTTTCCAGGATTACAGCAACGGGAGGGAGATTCTCTGCAGGTGACTGTTCCCCAGGAGTGTCGGGTTTACTCATATGGGTCATTTCCCTCCCCACGGGGAGGGGAGGTCTGATAAATTTTGCATCCCCTTCCCTGATGGGGACTGTCTAGCCCCAGTAAGACTAGCACATGCCCGTGGACTGAAGGATTCACGGGAATCATTTTCCAAACGTTATACAATGATTTCGCTCGTGGGGCAAACGGAGAAGGGGGCGCACCTGGGGTCCCCCTGAGCACGTACAGGAGGGTCAGGAAGCCTGGTGAGGGTCTGGGGGTGTGGGTGGAGGAAGGCAGAGGGAAGTCACGTGTGGTCCGGGACATGAGTGGGAGACACGGCAGGCCGGGTGGTCACCCACATGAGACTCGGGGAAGACGGAGGGAGAGGCAGGCAGGGTTGAACAGGCCATGGTGACTGGCCTGTGCAGCAGGGTTTCGCGTGGGTCAGGTTGATGTCCGTGGAGGCTGGGGACATGGTGGCCCTCAGGGACTTGCAAGCCGGCCCATGGCACAGGCTGCAGAGCTGGGGAAACAGCTTTGCGTCTTTTCTTTTCCACACGCAGCCTGGAGGAACTTAGTGTGGTGCTAATATCTCTCTTCTCCGGAGTCCTAATCTACAAAATGAAGAAAATGATAAGAGTTTTCACAAGGGTGGACCTGTGAGGTGGCGTGTGTTGAACTGAGACGGGCCCACGAAGTGCTCGATTATGTTTGATGACCACCGAGGTTCACGTAATGATCCTTCACATAATTCCAGCCCAAACAAGCTCTGGGAGCTAACGTCACAGACAGGAAGAAGTCCCATTAGGAGACAAAAATCAGAGACCGGCAGTAGGAAAAGGAGAAGCCAAGGGAAACTCCAGCGTCTGGAGAGACAATAAGAACTTGAGACAATGAGGCTGAACGGGGGGTGTACCCAGCGCCCTGGAGGGAGAAGTGGCCGGGGAGCAGTGTCACCAGAGGGCCTGGGCTCTACTGACAGACACCCTTGTCCCAGCCTCCGATGGTGCGGGCATGTGTTCCTCAGATGTTAATATTCATGCTGGTCACAGGGGCACATCATAAAGACACAGGTGCTGAGCCAACCACCTGGCCCAGGCCTGAGAGTCTGCGGCTCTGAGCAGCTCCCTAGAAGGTTTCTGCCACCCAACACAGAACCCATTTTAAGTAGCAAGGGTCCAAGCCTGGTGGCCACTCTCTGTTTGTTTTGCCTTAATAGGGAAAAAGCCCCTCCCACCCCCTTGCACTGTAGCACCTGTTTTTCTGTGAGCTTACCGTGTTTCTCCATCAGCACATAGAGTTGCCAGTGGGCTAATCTTACTCATCTTTGCTGCTGGCTCAGAACCTACAGTTAAGAGTGTCCTCCTTGGGGACAGTGTCCTCAAGAACGAAGGCTCACAGCTCCAGCTGCACTCAATGCACCCCGAGGTGCCATCTGAGATGGGGCCTTCCTGGGGTTCCATTTCTAACCCAGAAAGACTGCAATTCTTAAAAAGCTCTCATAAAAAGCAAACTGAACTAAAAAATCTCAAGAGCTGTAGAGGAGGGAAAGTTAAGTATGTGAATTGTGCTTCTCAATCCCAATGTTGAGATCTCATTGCACTAACTATGTGGCAAGGTACTGGATTTCTGGCCAGAAATAAATTATGAATGTAAAAGTCATAAGCATAAATTTATAGATGGTTTCTGCTGCACTTGAAATTACCACTTGAAAATCGCATTGGCATTCTAATTAAGCCATGTAGCCAATGACTTGCCTCCTGGGTTAATTCACTCTCCTGATGCTTTCAGGGAACATGCCTGTCAATTTGTTCACTGCCCCTTGCAAGGAGACCCCAGATGCACCGGGCATCCAATGTCATGGGTGGGAGGTTTTGGGGTGGGGGTGGGAGCCAGGAGCTAACAGACTGTCCCCAGGGCTCTTGGGAAGGAACAATTCAGACTACAAGGTCTGTCTTTGTTAATCTCTCCTAGAGAAGAGTCTGACACACGCTGATCCATCATCGTCCATAAAGTGTGAGTTGAGGAAAATAAAACCAGATCCTGCTTATTGTAAATTTGTATAAAGTATACATAAGTCCTCCAGATTTAAAATTAGATCCCAGTGATGAAAATACAAAGAGAAATGTCCTTTCCATAAAGCCTTCTCAAGAATTCTCACTTCTGTGTTCTTTGTTGGTATAATCAGTGACTGTGCCTCCCTTGACACTTTTCCTCTGAGTGTCTCACTGAAAATCATGTCTAATTTGTTCCATCTCTGGGACAAATTGGAGAAATGAGCAGGACTTCAATTCTAGGCAGAGCCCTGAATAAAACATCGCATGATAATAGGAACAGAGCTCATGGTGTGGGCAGCATTGAAACCATGAGTTATGTTAGTCACGCTCTCTGGAACCAAGGACAGGAAAGGGGGGTGTCAATATTGATCTATAAGGTAGAAGGGGCAGGAGAGGCAGAGAAACCCTGGATGACCGTTTTTGCATCCAATATATGTTAAGCTCAGGCAGTGACAAAACTTGGTGATTCTGTCTCACCCTGGTGACGTGTGGACTCACTTCTGACCCATGTTCTACAAACGCTCTGCCTCCCACACCTGAGTTCTGGGGTCATGGTTGGGAACCTGCCCGAAGGGACACTGAAAGCACAGGATTGTTACTATAATAGAGCTGAGATCTAAAAGAAAGGCTCCTTTTTATTTTTCCTCTTAGTTTCTACCTCCTCCCTCCACACTGAGTTCTCTGCCTTCACCCCCCGCCCCTCTGCTGACTTCTCAGAGTGCAGCTGGCTGACCACATCATGGCCCCAGCAAAGTCACCAGTGGTTTGCTGACTGTGGGCCCCAATGACAGCCCCTTCAGTCCTTGTCTCACTGCTTCTGTGCCATTTGGCACTCCATTGACACTGCCCCTCCATTGACACTGCCCCCCCATTGGCACCACCCTCACCCCATTGGCACTGCCCTCACCATACTGGCACAATCCTCTCCCCATTGACACCGCCTCCCACATTGGCACCCCCTCCCCATGTTGGCACCCCCTCCCCCCGTTGGCGCCCTTTACCCACACTTCACCTGGAATTCTCTGCTCCTTTCACTTCTGGGGCATTTGAGGGTTTACCAACCGTTTTGTTTTGGTTTTCTCTTCTAGCAAATTTTAAATGTTGGCTTCATTCTCCTCGGTTCCACACTTGCTCTGCTTGCTTACTGAGCTCGCTCTGGGCAAATCCACTCACTTTTCCTTGTTTATAACTTACATCTCCGAGCTGTAGGCACGGCTCTTCTCTCTCCTCTGGAGACAGGCTTCTCAAATCCCGAAAGTCTGTCCCTGACCTCGCTGTCCTTCTGAAGCCAGCCCTTCCTCCTGGATTCTCTAATGGTTACTCTCTACCAACCTGTCACCCCAGTAGCCATCTGTGACCCATCCATAAGCCATCTTTTTACCTCACCCTGTAGCTAGCAATAAATGCTTTGCCAGTTTTATCCTTTAATTATTTATTACATTGTTCCCTCTGCTATTCCTAATTCCTCAGGGGCTTGCAAAGACTCATCAGCTGGGGCCTCCTCTAACTTGTAAGCCGTGCCCCCTGTAGTCATTTTCTGCTCTAACTAAACCAAGCACCTGTGCTCGTCACCCTCCTAATCGTGGTCCAGTGACGACTCTTTTCTGTCTTTCCTACTTGGTTCGAAGTTTGATGAGGGCAAGATAACTACAGTGCTGTCCACCACAGGTGAGCATGGTTTGTGAAACTACCAAACGCTAATCAACTAGTAGGAGAAAGACATCTTCACAGGAAGGGGTGTTCTGAAGACACACTAGGGTGCCCCAAATGATGGGCAGCCTGAGGCTCATCAGGCTGGGAGCATATTGACTGCGGGACCTGGAAATAATCTTCAAAACATCCAAATCTCGAAATACACTGAAAATGGCTTTCGTCTCTGCTCAGAGCACCAAGAGTTCAGAGAATTAGAATTATAAAGGTGTTGGGTAAAATGTAAAGTGATGCCTCATTTTAAAGCATTATAATTAAACTATATTGAAAAATAACATGGGGCTACTAATAGGAGTGTGCCATTGTGTGTTTGATTAACTCCCTTTGAAGTAGGTGGCTTTATCATTAAAGGACATTTGACTCAATCAGGAGAAATATTTGATCTCTTCCCACCTTTCTTCCTTCTTCTCTTTTAAAACCAGGTTGCCTTAAGATCCTCATCATAAGATATCCTAAAAGGTCCTTATTAAATCAGGGCATGAAGTAGGAGCAAAAAGCTTCCTGGGCTGAGCTCACCTCCCCCCACTTGCCCCTCAGCTTCACGTCTGGTCCACCCTCTCACACTGTCTCTGGGCTCTGGAGTGGACACTGGCAGCTGAGAAAGGACCCCTGACCTGCACACAGGCTAGGACCACGTCGGCAGTGCTGGAGCAGCGGGAATGAAACTCTGCTGGGCACCATCATCCCATCTCAGCAAAGCGGGCTGTCTGGGTGGGTAGAGAGGACAGGATGGGAGAGGGCAGCCACGCAGCTCTGTGCTCAAGGCAACTGGAGGAAGCAGATGATTCCTGGGAGGTTCAGAATATGGTTGGCACATAGGAGTCACTGCACACGTATTTATGAGCAAAATCCAGTATTCCAGGCACCCTCTCTCTGGCTGACAGCACAATTCATCTTACAGATGCTAACATCACCTCTGGGGTGAGGAGAGAGAGATTTTTCTACAGGTACAATTTCTACCTTCTGTTAAAGGAAAATTAGCATTTCCTGGTTGGAAGATGGATGGAGAAGGAGCCACCGCCATGTTAAAATATTGACCATCCAGTGTTTGTTCAGGCTTCTGAAATTCAAGTCCTGGCATCAAACCCAGCAGATATCTCCTGCTTTCTACAGAAGAGACGCCTGCAGTCGTTGGGAAGGTCCAGATGATCCTTGCCGTCCACTTTCGTCTTGCGGTGGTTGGAGGGATGTCTAGTGTTTGTTTTCAAACCCTGGACGTAAACTGCCCATCTGATTACTTGTGATATCAGCCCTTCCGTGTTGAAGAGGACAGTGTGTGTGCTAGTGTTAAAAGATGTAATTCCAGAAAAATACTCATTTTGCTGTTGGCATGTAATTCCAATTTTAGCTTCATAATAAATTAACTTTTATTATTGTCTTTATCTGTGGGGAAAGAGGGTGTATCCCACTAGGTCACAGTATCTTGGAGAACTGTCAAAAGTAAAATGCTCAACGTCGGAGTTGGGGAGTACATCTTTTCCCCTCAAGAACAGTGCTTGTGTCCAGGGGATGGCTTGGCTGGTGAGACTATCATTCCTGTTTGCAAAATCATCAAGGACAGTTAATAGAATTTGTGGGAAATAGAGGAAGCTGGTAAATGGGTGTGTTATCTGCGCTTTGAGTCTGAATCCGATGTTATGTAGCCCTGTGATCTTGGGCAAATGAATTAGCCTCTCTGCGTCTCCATTTCCTCATCAGCACCATAAAAAGTATAGGCCAAGTTATCCCAGCTTTATTCTAATTTCAAAAACATGTTATGACTCTATGATTCTCCTTCCTTGTATTGGTTTTGCTTCCTGACTCAGTCAGCAAGTGGAGAGTGAGTGACGCCCGCGAGGTGTGGGGTTCGGACCTGGCTGCTGGCCTCAGGACTGCGCTGGTGTGTGGAGCTGAGCTGTGACGTCCGAGGACGAGAGACTGTCCACTTGGAGTGCGGGAATCCTCCCGAGACTCGGTGTCTCCCACACCAAAACTGTGTGCCCTGGGCCTCCCAGAGCTTCTTAAAAATATTCTCTGACCTGGGTACACCTGAAGGGATGATGGTGGATAAAAATTTCAGGGAAAGTAAGAGATCCATAAAATACTGGGAAATTCCTGCCAGTTTGCTGAGATCCACACTACTCCTCACTCAACTCCGGTGAAGGCATCCAGCATGTTTCTACTTCTCAAAGCAGGGCTTTTAAAAATTTTTTTTGGTTTTTAATCTGTCTTTATATGTCCATCAGTGATAGTGGCTTAGAAGCAAATGCATGCTTTTTCCTAATCTAGTTTTAAATAAATGTCAGATCTCATCAGCCCTCTGTTGTGCTTACTAATCTGTAAAGCTGGCAACCTCAGGGATCCTCTGCAGGTCAGCACTCTGTTCCCTGACTCATACTCACAGCTTTCCTGGGGAAAGTGCTGAAGGTTGAACAGGTCAGGCCTCTGTGGCCCTGGGGACAGAGTTATGTCACTTGAGTAAGATCTCAAAGAGGAAGCTCCAGCTCCAGATCCAGCCTTTGTGTCCATCTCCTAGGGGTGCCGGGCGATTATCACCAACTAGGGTTTAAAACAACAAGAATTTATTGTCTCATGGTACTAGAGACTAAAAACCCAAAGTCAAGGTCCTGACAGGGCCACACTGTGTCTGAGGCTCTATGGGAAGGTCCTTCCTTCCCTTTCTCTTAGCCGCTGGTCTTTACCAGCTTTCCTTAGCTTATAGACACGTCGCTCCAATCTCTGCCTCACCATCACATGATTTCTCCCTGTGTCTCTGTCTCTCTTCTTTTCCTCCAAGGACACTAGTCATCCTGGGTTGGGGTCCACACTAATGACATCATCTTAACTTGATTACATCTGCAACTCTGCTTCTTAAGAAGGTCACAATCACAGGTGCAGGGCGGGGATGGGACATCAACATATCTTTTGGGGGGGAACTCTTTAACCCATAATGGCACTTCAGTTGTCTCTGGAACAAAGCCAAAGAATGAGGACTTGTCATTTCTCCTTTACAGAAAAGTGCTTAATACATTTTAAACTGCATTTTATGTTACGAATTTACAAATGACTCTATCCAACCCCATTTGAAGTGTTTGAAATGGGAAATTATTTGAAATTCAAATTTATATAAAACGTCCTTTGAAGGAAAAAGGCTGAAGAATCATTTTCCTCTGCTGTGTGTGCAGCCATCATGATGGAGACGGGGTACATTTCATTTCAAATAGTAGAAGTCAAACCAAGCATGGCCCCAAACTCCACAAATATTAAAAATCCATCTAATTATGCATCAGACTGCTGTCAACGTTTAATTTTCTTGAATAATTCCTAAAATGCCCCAATAGGTTAGAAAAGATGCCTTTCTCATTGGAACAGTTAATTACTTAAAACCCACACAATAGAAAACAAAACTTTGGCTCCCAAAGCAGAAACCTATATGAGTAGAGGAAGGGGAAATTTAAGTTCACAAAACGTGACATTGATAAATGATTGCACATCCACGGTACGTTTAGAATGAGAAAAATCAAAGATCAGAGCTGTGGTGCCAGGTCTTCACTGAAGGACCTCCTGCCTCATTTCAGCACAGCTGCCCTGAGCATTTAGCTACAAGAAGGGCTCCTTGACTCAGATTCTGGTCAACGGTTGCCACCAGGAATAATCTCAGTGGTAATAAGTGGTATTTTTGTAGCAGTTTCTATCCAAGGGATATAGAGTGACAGGAACAGTGACAAGCTCACCACAGAAGCCAGTGGTCTTCTTACAGTCGGCCTCAGAGGGGAATGTGAGGAACATGTGTCTGTTTCTCTCCTGTGACATCTGTATGCTGTGGACGTCACCTCTGTGTCTCCCTGTGGCATTCCTGGGGTGAAGGGAAGATACACAAGGCAGTCAGACTGTGAGTCGTTGACTCTGTGCCGTTATTTCAACACACTGCCCTTGAAATACCACCCCGCTGTCACTGATGGCATTCTAACCCAAACCTTAGCTTGTTATTTTGCCATAGCCAGATTAATTAATTCAGAGTAGATTCTTTCTATACTATTCTTTTTAAACTCTGGAAAGCTAAAGTTAGTTTACAAGTCCAGGAGTAAAAGTAGAATATAAATAATATTCTAAATATTATTAATATAATAAAATAAATAAAACAGTATAATATATAAATACAAATAAATATATATAAATAAAACAAAATGTATGTATAATAAATGTATAAATATAAATAAAACAAAAAATGACTTGACATTCTTTTACATTGATAGTGATACGAACAGATGTATCAACAGACAAAGGGGGATATTATGGGAATTTGTGCATCTTTAATAACCTACAGACCCAAATGTAGGAAAAAAATCTGTTGAAGCCATTTTCCCATGTTTTCTTGGAAATTTTCAAAAGTGTTTTTGCATTTTTACAAGTTTATACGGTTTTAAAGAAGTTTTAGGGTTCAAGCATCTCTAAAAAGCAGTTGCCAAGTATTCAACATTATGAGGACCTTCTGATTTACTTTTGTTAGAAGGACCATATTAACTTTTTAAAACTGTATACGTGGGTCAGTGACCAAGAGGTCTTAAATAATAAACATAGATTTTAAGAAAAAGAAAATTTTATAGGAGCTTAATCCAGCTCAGCGTCCATAGCACAGTTGTTAGAGTGCCAGCCACATACACCAAAGTTGGCGGGTTCGAATCCAGCCTGGGCCTGCCAAACAACAATGACAACTGCAACAAAAAGTAGCTGGGCATTGTGGCGGGTGCCTGTAGTCCCAGCTATCTGGGAGGCTGAGGCAAGAGAATCGCTGAAGCCCAAGAGTTTGAGGTTGCTATGAGCTGTGACCCCATGGAACTCTACTCAGGGCAACATAGTGAGACCCTGTCTCAAAAAAAAAAAAAAGAAAGAAAAGAGTTTAGTCCATGTTATTCTGCAATATTCAATAGGTCAGAGAAATGGATACATTGTGAGAAAATTAAACCATCATAACATTAACTTTGCTCCAATTTCTTTTAACCAAATGTCAAAATTTTTAGTACAATTAGAATAGTGCCTTTGGGAATCAGCGAGATAACACATAAATGTTTTGTTCTTTTTTCTCCTAATTTTGTGAGTGTGTATTTGTGTATGTGTGAGAGACAGTCTCTGTTCTAAGGAACACAAGGAAATGGAGCAGCTTTTCTTGCAGCTGACATTGTCTTACAGCTTTGGGACGGCACAGGGAGCAAGCTCGTAAGAATGTGGCCTCACTTCTTATTCTCTCATGCCTATGTTACAGCACGGTTTTGAGTTAAAATCAGTTGAGAATTTTCTTAGATGGGTTAAGCAGCTTAGTCCAATAGATCATTCTTTCCTTAATTTGCATCTCTTAATAATGTCGTATTAAATACCCAGATAATGTGAGACCTCGCCCACATTTTATTTCTAGGTACAAATACTAACAAAATAGTCCAACCTCTCTACTCTGGTAACTGATCAGTATAATTTTATTCCTTACTCAAAACTGTTTACTGATATTCAAAATGACGCAAATCCACAACATTCACTGGCATTTTCTGTTTTATTATGAAGCAAGGCCATGCAGTAGCTCACCACCCTAACCAATGGTTACTCTAAATCTGAGAAAACAGGTTGAGTCACTGTATATTGAATGTGCAGGTTTCCTCAAAATTTGTATGTTGAAACTTATATCCCCAATGGGGTGGCCTTAGCAGCTGAGATCTTGGAAGTAAGCAGGTCATCAGGGTGGGGCCCTTATAATTGGGATTAGTGCCCATGAAGAAGAGAAACAAGATAGCTTGCCTCCCTCTCCCTGCTTTCCCCCATGTGAGAACACAAGAAGCTGGTTATCCTTGCACCAGGGAGCAGGCCCTCACCACGTGCTGTATCTGCAGCACCAGTTCTTGGTTTTCAGCCACCTATGTTCGGGGCAGCAGCTGTCTCTGGAAGGGAGAGGGCAGTGAGGCATCTCTTGGCCACCCCTCCACATAGGGCTCACACCAGGGTCAGAAGGAAGGGGAAAAGCAAACACGTGGGAAGCACTGTATTCCAGATGACATGGGCTGTGCAGCAGAGGTCCCCAAACTTTTTGGTACCAGGAACCTGTTTCATGGAAGACAATTTTTCCAAGGGTGAGGGTGCTGTGGGGATGATTGAAGCACACTACATTTATTGCATTCCTTGTTTCTATTATTATTACAGGGCAATATATAATAGGGTAATTTTACCAGGACAGTTTCATGGTGGACAATTTTTCCATGAGGTGTTGGTGGGGAGCACGGGACTGGAGGCAGAGCTCAGGCAGTATGCTGCATCCCTGGTTGGGGACTGAACCTGTAGAGAAGAGTAAGTGAAGGAGAATGAGGACGTTTACAATTCTGTTAAATCATCCTTTCATTTCTGCCCTTGTTAAGTCATCGTGGAAAGCAGGACACATTTGAGAGGACTTCTGCAGGGGATGCAGGGAGCTGTGTGAAGGCCCAGAGAGTGCTCTCGAGGCTGCAAGGGCAGGGCAAAGGTTTCCTTGGCACTGGAAGTGGCCCCAGTGGAGGTGAGGGAGCTGAGGCCCGACAGCGTCCTGCAGGCTTCTCCTCCGGGTGGGAAGAGAAGACCCAGGAGGCTTTGATGGGAGTATGGGAGTAGTGATGTGTCTGGTGTGGGACCTGCCCTTCCATGCTCCTCCCAGGGTAAGTCAGGGTATAGGGACACCAGGGCCCAGACATTTCCAGCCACCGACGTGTGTAGGAAGCACAGAGGTAAGGAAAAGGAATCCAAGAGTAACTGGAGAATTTTTCTTTTAGTAAATTTTGCTAAGTGACACTTTCTGAAAGACCTCCAAATTGAGTATGTCTAAATCCAAAAATGTGAAATCAGAAATGCTCCAAAATTCAAAACTTTTTGCCAAGGTGATGCTGAAAGAAAACACTCTTTGGAGAATTTTGGACTTCATGTTTTTGGATTAGGGATGCTGAACTGGGTGAGTACAATGCAAATAAATACTCCAAAATCTGAAAATACCTGAACCCCAAACTCTCCTCATCCCGAGCTTTTCAGGTCAGGTTTTTTTTGTTTGTTTGTTTGTTTTATTAAATCATAGTTGTGTACATTAGTGCAATCATGGGGCACAATGTGCTGACTTCATATACAATCTGAAATATTTTCATTGACCTGTTTAACATAGCCTTCATGGTATTTTCTTAATCGCTATATGAAGACTTTAGTATTCTGCATTTAGTAAGTTTCACCTGTACCCTTCTAAGATGCACCATAGATGTGATCCCACCAATCGCCCTCCCTCCACCCATCCTCCCCCTCTTGCCCTTTCCCCCATATTTTTGTGCTATAATTGGGTTATCCCACCTGTAATTGTTCACAGTGGTAACCAGTAAGAGCCCTTAGCTGCTCTTTCCCTCTCATTGCTCTGTTTGTTCATTGCTTGTTTATAGGTAACCATCACACCTCACATTCTCACACACCACTGTGCACACTCCTGTGCTCATGTTTGCACCTCACGTTCTCACACACCACTGTGCACACTCCTGTGCCCCCATTTGCTTCACTAGCTTGATTCCTGTTTCTGCACTTGGGGAAGAGTGGGGGCCCTGCCTGTGTCTGCTCACCCTTGAGTTCATTACTCCTTAATAAAACACGGTTACAGAAAATGTTAAAGTAACAGGATTTCCAAATAACACAATTCATCACTTTCCAAGGAGAATGTTATTTTTTAAGTGCTTTTCGCCAAATTGAACATATTAATTTTTCTGCGACATAGTTGAAATTGATTTTTACTTAAGTGTTCCTTCACTACATGTTTAGTTTTATATGAAATAAACCAGTACACTGTTTTGAATATACTAATTTCCCTCCTCTATTGTCCCGGAATGATGTTACTTAAAGTCTTCATGTTAAAACGTTGTTTCCAGAATCACAGAAATGCGTTTTGAGTCGTTAGATGCAGTTTCCAGAGCACATTGTATTTAGTTCTATTTAAACGCTTCCTAATATTGCCTTTGGGAACGCGTTTGTGGATGTTGACTTATCTCTGATGTACAAGGTAAGTAACTTCTCTGGGTTGAGACAGCTGATTCAAATGTCCAACTCGGAAGAGGAGGACTCGCTTTCAACTTGGTCTCTGTGTTCCCATAGCAACGTTCCCGACCACACTGGTACTTTTATCCTATAGTTTTCTTTTTTTTCTATAAAAACATTTTGTAGTTCTGTTCTTATTGATGAATTTTAAAAGCCCTAATTTTTCATGGAAAAATGATGCTCAAACTAAGTGGAAACCATCAATTAATATGCTAATAACTGACATTATCATAGTCTGTCCTCCAGCCTACAGAGGGCAGTGTTGGTCTCATCATCTAAAGCCATCACAGGAAGACAAAGGGAGACAGAGGAGAGAAAGTCCATGAGAGAGAGGCAGAGAGGAGCAGAGTCAGAGAGAAGATGCTTTCATATCTCTCAAGGAAAATGTTAGTCATTTTCTGTGTAAAGGTCATGTATCTCCTCTTATTTGGTTTTTAAATATTTCATATTTTTGTTTCTATTGCAAATAGAATTTCCTTATAAATGATGCATTCTAGGTTACTACTGGTATGGAAGAACATAATTGATTCTAGGTGTATTTATTTTATGTCTTGGCAATCCATGAAATTTTTATTAGGTCTAACGTTTTCTAACAGAAGTGTTTAAACTTTCCAAAGATGCTGTTATATTTATCATGCCTTTCTTTCTCTACTATAGTTATTAATATTATCTTTGTTTCTTTTAGCCAAAGGAACCCAAATAAAGCAGAAATGCAAAGCTACATTTGTAAGGACCAAGCTGAATCCATTTTGTTAAAACTCCATCTTGTCCCTCAGCCTTCCTTTTGCAGCTGCATACCAAAGGCGTTAGACTAACTGCTTCCTCCCCCACCCCCTGTCCTTGCCCCATGATCTGTGGCCTTGCACAACACCTGCCCTGAGCAATAGCAGCACCCTCCCAGACCAATCAGCCAAGGACAATACCAATCAGCCTAGGGGACAAATACAAGTCCCCTAGGCCCCCTATCAGCTCACCCCAGTGGCTCACCTCACACCCCCTCACTTTTTCCTTTCTGTACCCTTAAAACCTCCCTCCATTTCATGGTCAGGGCTTCCCTGCTCTCCTGCTGCGTCAGGATCAGGAAGCCCAGGCTCCAGTGTGCTAATAAACAGCTTCTTGCTTTTGCATCAGACTTGGTCTCCGGGTGATTTGTGAGGGATCCCGTGACTTGGGCACAACACATCTACTGGAGCCTGTCCCAGGGGCTGTGCCAAGGGAAGGGGACAGGGACATCATAGGACCGGGACAGGAGGTCAGGCCTCATGAACCTGGAATCAGAGAGCCCCAGCATAGCAAGAGGAAGACTACCCCCAAAGATCTCATATAGGAAGAATTTCCTTGTGTATGTGACCAAGGTGAGGATCTTGAGATGTGCAGCTTGTCCAGAATTACCTGGTGGCTTCTGGGAGCCATCACAGGTGTGGGAGGGGGAGGCCAAGCCAGGTTTGACTGCCACAGGGCAGAGTCCATGTGGAGGAAGCAGGGTCCCAGAGAGAGGTGCTCTGATGCTACTGGTCTTGTGGTGGAGGTGGCCGTGCCCTGGGGAATGAAAGGATGCACCTCTAGGGGCAGAATGAGGGAAAGGACCATCCTCTGCAGCCTTGGGGGGAAGCACAACCCTGCTGATACCTTGGTTTCACCCTGGTGAAACCCATTTTAGACTTGTGATCTCCAGAACTGTGAAAGGCTAATCATGTATTGTTTTAGGCCAACAAGTCAGGGGTTATTTGTTATAGCAGGTCCTGAGCCAATCCTTACAGGCTCAGAGTTCTCCGAGGGAGGTGCTAACATTTGGTAACATTGTACCAAGTGAAGATACAAATTCTTGCAGGGCATGGTGGCTCATGCCTGTAATCGGCCACCTTAGGAGGCTGAGGTGGGTGGATTTCCTGAGTTCATGGGCCCAAGACCAGCCTGAGCCAGAGCGAGACCTTGTCTTTAAAAATAGCCGGGTGTTGTGATGGGCACCTGCAGTCCCAGCTACTTGGGAAGCTGAGGCAAGAGAATCAATTGCTTTAGCCAAAGAATTTAATGTTGCTGTGAGCTGTGGTGCCACAGTAGTCTACCAAAGGGCAACTAAGTGAGATTCTGTCTCAAAAAAAGAAAGAAAGAAAAAAAATTTTACAGTTTAGAGTTAAAAAACCAAAAAAATGAAAATATAGTTAAATATATCTCATTTGGCTGGAGGTTGAAATAATCTGTCACAGGGAACACCACCAAACCTATTTCTACCTGATAATCAGCAAAATACTGACATGGCCTTGACCAGTCATATAAAAGATACCAGTGGTCAAGCAGATGATTTTAATATTTGAGAATGATTAGATTTCAAGGACTGATTTAACATACGGAAATAATAATTTTGTGAGTTGGAATTGGCTTGTCCTGTTTGGATATGGAAACAGCTCATCTCTTCATAAAGTATCTCTGGATGTTTCTAATGGTGGGGGGCTGGGTGTGGTTTTCCCTGGAGGTTAGAGCCTCTGGGTACATAGGGAAGTGGGAACAAGGAGCAGGGGAGTAAAAGCAACAATGTGACAGGTCTTAATCAGGCAGCACCTTTAAGTCTTATAGGAACCCTGTGGGGATTCCCTGTGATCCAGCAATCCCAGGGCAACCCTGAGGAACTGACAGCAGGGTCTCAGAGGGGCATTTGTACCTACGTCACAGCAGCCCAGAGTGGAAGCAGCTCACTCTCCACTGACACACAAATCACACACAAAATGTGGAGTGTGCACATGTGAATTATTGTTCAAACTTAGAAAGGAAACTCCAGCACATGGGAGGGCATGGATGGGTCTTGAGGACGTGAGCTGGGTGAGATGAGCCACTCACAAAGGACAGACATGTCTGACTCCACTGACATGAGGGCCTAGGGGGGTCAAATTCCTGGTGACAGAGGGTGGAATGGGCTGCCCAGGGCTGGGAGAAGGAGGACGAGGACACTGTGTCCGGTTGTCATGGTGCTGCAGGTGAGAGGACGGAAAGAATTCTGGACACCGCCGGGGGAGACGACTGTGGCACGATGCACGGCCTGTATCTGGCGCGTATTGTAGCCCCTCGCCTGATGACATGGCCGTCCCACTAACCGGGAACAGCTAGTCCTTCACGGGGTGTCCTGCCCACGAAAACTGGGACAGAGACGCTGTGGAGAGTGGGGGGCAGGTGAGACAGTGCCTTCCTTCAGGTCTCCTCAGTCCAAGGTTCTTCAGAAATGGAAATCGGGGGTGCTAGGAAATGCATGTACCTGGTTGTGTTAGATTGTTCAGGCTTCTATAAACATATTCCAGACTGGGCAATTCATAAACAACAGAATTTATTTCCCTGCAGTTTTGGAGGGTCGGAAGTGCAAGAAAGTACTGACAGATGTGGGGTCTTGTCAGGGCTGCTCTCTGCCTCCAAGGTGGCACCTTGTCACTGTCACTTCCCCCAGGGTGGAAGGCAGAAGGACCTTGCTAAGAGCAGCAGTCCCTCTTATGAGGGAGAGTACTGTGACCCCCAAGAGGCACTGTCTCTTAATACCATGACATTGGGGACCAGGTTCCAACGTACAAAGTCTGAGGGGACACATTTCTTCAAACCTTTGCAGCTGTCCTTCATGCAGGGGATTGTGCATGGGCTGTGCAGGGCACTGGTCCCCACGAGGCCTGTTCCTCCAGCCCCCAGGGCACAGGGCAGCTTTCCTCTCTCACCTCAGTAATGCACCAGGAAGGGGCACCTCATCCCATTTCCATGCCCAGAAACCGCATTTTATACGTCGTCGGAGGAGGGAGTGCTCAGCACATCACTGGTAGCCCAGGCACCTGTGCAGAGGTGACGGCATCTCCAATGGGGTGTCTGGAGACAGGACTGACCAGAGGCACTGGCCTTCTTCTTCCCAAGTAAAGCCCTCAGGCTCCTTAAACATCACCAGCCCCCCTTGCTTTCCTCTCAACCCCCATCACATTCAAATGTTTTGACATCTTTCCTGTTTTCTTTTCTACCTATCCAGAGACTAGTGTTCTAGAATCTTCTGACTAACTCTAGGGTGACATCAAAATCTCTCTTTTTGCACCGTCATGAAAATGATTTTTCTGATGGTAAAGGTAGCAGTTCCTCGCAGGAGAGGCAAGAATTAAACTACCCCACTAGTTTATGCATTTGGAGATCTTTCATTTAACTTCATGTACATACAATTACAATAACCCAAATAAAAGCTCATGAGCTCTGAATGAGTTGTATGTTTCACATCTGCCCCATCAAGAAAACTCATTCCCAGCATCGTGAAAACACATCCTAAGCTTTCTGTTCTTGCCCCCAGATGGTCAGAGGAAGGTAGTGAGTCCGGCTTATCACACAATTTCTATGGCGTGGGGCTCTGTGTTCCTTCAGTGTCAGTTCTGGAATAATAGTGGTCACAGTTGTGTCACAGTTGACAACACACCTGAGCGATGATGCAGTGACAAGTGTCTCTTCTTCATAAATGAGGGCTGGCAGTAGAACACTAGCCCCGCTGCCCTGCTGCTCAGTGCTGTGAGCCACCTTACGCCCTTCCTTATTGAATTTGAGGAACCTCCTAGGGGAAAGAATATGAGGGGCTGCTCGATCCCTGCTGGAGGTGGACGATGAACGTCCCGAACTGGGAAGAGAAGCAGGAGGAGAGGTGGGCAGGAAGGTGGGGCTGGGACTGGGGGCTCTGCCGCCCGGTGAGCCGCCTCAGGTGGGCACGAGCTACCGTCTCTCCAGATGCACCCAGATTGCTGTTCAGGACATACCATCTGTGGCTGATTTGTTACCAGGTGAAAAGAAATTGGCTTCAGGCAGAGAGCGGGCAGCCCTTCAGCTTCACCCCCACGTCTTTCTCATGTACCTGTCCTTCCCCGCACAGAGCATGGCTTGTGTGCTCTTCCTCAGGACACTCATCAGCCTCTACCAGCCTCCCAGCCTCTACCCTCCTCCCAGCCTCTACCCGCCTCCCAGCCTCTACCCGCCTCCCAGCCTCTACCAGACTCCCAGCCTCTACCCTCCTCTCAGCCTCTACCAGACTCCCAGCCTCTACCCTCCTCTCAGCCTCTACC
>CAUYRH010030128.1:0-19206 GCA_963574655.1 Perodicticus potto | reverse complement strand
ATCCCACCAATCGCCCTCCCTCCACCCATCCTCCTCCTGCCCCTCTCCTCCCTTACCCTTTCCCCCATATTTTTGTGCTATAATTGGGTTTTAGCCTTCATATGAAAGCTATAAATTAGTTTCATATTAGGGCTGAGTACACTGGATACTTTTTCTTCCATTCTTGAGATACTTTGCTAAGAAGAATATGTTCCAGCTCCAAGGGCAATTCTTAATAATAAAAACAAGCCTATCTCCCTACCAGACTTTAGGCTATACTACAAGGCCATAGTGATTAAAACAGCATGATATTGGCACAAAAATAGAGACATTGACATTTGGAACTGAATAGAAATCCATCTTTTTAAGTCTGTATAGTATTCCATGGTATACATATACCACAGTTTACTAATCCATTTATGTGTAGATGGGCACTTGGGTTGATTCCACATCTTGGCAATGGCGAATTGAGCTGCAAGAAACATTCTGGTGCATGTATCCTTATGGTAAAATGTAAATCACTCATTTCTAGGGAGTGAAAAGGCAGTGCAGAAAACTACTGTTCACATTCTAGCAAGGCTTCATGATAGAAAGATTGAGGTTCCTTTAATAAACCTGCTCTTTGTACTGTCTCTGTGCAAAGCCCTGGGAGGTATTGTAGAAACGTGTTATTATGCCAGGAAGAAGGTCTAGGTGAAAGTTGTCCTGCATTGGCAAGTACAGAAGAGCTTTATGAAGGGGTAACGTAGGAACTGGGCCTTGAAGAATTTATCAGATGAACTAAGTGAAACAGTGAGGTCCGTGTGGGAAGAACATGGGAGAGGCATGGAAGTTTGTGGCTTTTTTTAAGAAACAGGGACCAGCTTTATTAGTGGGGAGTAGGGGTTGGATATCACTAGAAGTAAGGCCAGGTGGGTGGGGTCAGCACCAGATTGTGAAGGGATTTCAGTGCTAGTATAAGTTTTGAGGTGGTTTTGTTTTGTTTGTGTTTGTAGGCAATTGGAAATCTTTAGATTTTTGGACAGAGAACTGACATAATTTTACATTTTGAAGAGACGGTTATGAGCAGCAGTGTGGATAAGTGAGGATAGGGAGGTTAGGGAGGAAGTGTAAACTATTCTATTATAAACACAAGATAATTATGTTTTTATACTTTTTCATAGTTTCCATATTAATAAAAGGCCATATATTGCTTTTGTGATGACAGTTTTAAAGTGGAGGGTGTACATACAGAAGTCAGATGGGGAGGCCGTGTAGTCCACTGGTCAATCCTGGTGTTTTGCATCTTATCCCAGTTTCTCCATTTACTATTTACATAATCTATACTTCTCTGAGCCTTAGTTTCTTCATCTCCAAAAACTGAGAATAGTAACAGAACCTAAAGCATTAGGTTGTTGAGAGGAATGAACAGAAGCTCTTACTATTTGTGCCTGGCATTCAGATCATAATCAGCAAATCCACATGCCTCACCTGACCTCCCTGGCCTCCAAGGCTGGGTCTCCACCTGCATTCTTTTTTTTTTTTTTTGAGACAGAGCCTCAAGCTGTCACCCTGGATAGAGTTGCTGTGACAGCTCACAGCAACCTCCAATTCCTGGGCTCAAGCAAGTCTCTTGCCTCCACCTCCCAAGTAGCTGGGACTACAGGCGCCCGGCCATTTTTTTTTTTTGTTTTTGGTTGCAGCCGTCATTGTTGTTTGGCGGGACCGGGCTAGATTTGAACCCACCAGCTCAGGTGTACGTGGCGGGCGCCTTAGCCCATTGAGCCACAGGCACTGAGCCTCCACCTGCACTCTTGCCTCAAGCCTGATGGCATCTCTTTCCCTCTTCTCGCTACACATAGGGAACAGTGGCCTGCATTCAGTTCTTCAAGCATGTCAAGTTCTTTCTGATCTAAAAGCCTTTATATTTGTCACATCTTTTAGAACATACTTCCTTAACATGCCAAGGCTGGTTTTGGGTCCTCCTTTAAGTTATAATGGAGTGGAAATGTCTCGGCCCCACGGAGACGGTGGTCCCAATCACCTTCTCTACAGCAACCTCTTGTCAACTAGATGCTTTCTAACACATCATCCTGTTCCTTTCCTTCACTATCTTTTTTTTTGCAGTTTTTGGCCCAGGGCTGGGTTTAAACCAGCCACCTCCAGCATAAGGGGCCAGTGCCCTACTCCTTTGAGCCACAGGTGCCACCCTCCTTCACTGTCTTTATCATGGTCTATAATTATCTTATTTTGCTTTTACATATTTATTTATTTGAGACAGAGTCTCATTCTGTTGCCCTGGGTAGTGTGCCGTGGTGTCATAGCTCACAGTAATCTCAAACTCTTGGGCCTGAGCAATCCTCTTACCACAGCCTCCCAAGCAGTTGGGATTATAGGGGCATACCACTATGCCTGGATAGTTTTTCTATTTTTTTTTTTTTAGTAGAGATGGGGTCTCACTCTTGCTCAGGATGTTGTTAAATTCCTGAGTTCAAGCAATCCACCTGCCTTGGCCTCCCAAAGTGCTAGGATTACAGACATGAGCTGCTGCTTCCGGCCTTGCTTTTACATCTTTATAATCTCTCACTCCACTATAACATATAGCCTATGAGAAGGGAGGGATTTAAAGCAGCAGTATCTATTGAATAAATGGATATAATAGCAGCACAGTAGCAGTAGTTATTGTTGGTTTTCTTTCATCATTATTGAGAGGTAATAGGATCCTGAGATGTTTTAGAGCAGGAGTGGGCACATTAAAGGCCAGATAGAGAATATTTTTAACTTTATGATCTTTGTTATAGTGATCAACTTCCCTGTGGTGCAAAAGCACCCACAGATAATATGTAAATGAATGAACATGACTGTGTTTCAATAAAACTCTTTTTACAAATAAGGTTGCTAGTCCATTGACTATGGTTTGCTGAATTACAAGTGTTTTAGAGAATCACTAGCCTTCGAGATGATCAGATCTTTTCCTTAACTCTTTTATTCAATGTGCTCATTCTAGGATTTTCTGAGACCTGTTATGGGCTGGGTGCTGCTATATGTCTTCAGCCTGCATGGTTTAAATACAGGGTGTGCAATTTGAAATAGTTGTCTATTTTAAATTGCACATGAACTTTATGGCCACCCTGTATATGGTCTGTGATTTATGGGCATACAAAGAGATAAATCATGAATTACAATATGAAGGGATAATTATAGCATGTAGCAGATATGTTCACAATGTACATAAGAAGTTGTGCAACTCAGGTCAGGCAGGAAGAGACTCTGGAAAGATTTTCTAAAGGAGCTGAGCTGTGCTGAATTTTGAAAGATAAGTAGAAGTTTGCCATGCTGAGAAAGAGTAAAGGTAGAACATGTAGCTGTCAGAGAGGCTATCAATTTGGGTGATTACCATCTCTTATCAGGACCAGTTAATTAGCAGGGAACACTGGGGAATGGTTTGTAGGATTGGGAGGGGTGGGCACTTAGTTCTTTGACACGTGCAGAATTTCATGTTCCTAAGGGACATTTAGGTAGAAATTTCCAAAAGGCAGAAACTGAGGCTGGAGAGAATTCTGAGCCAAAGATGCAAACATAGGATCCTTACCATGTAGAGGTGAGTTAAAGCTATTAGAATGGGTGAGCAGATTCAGGGAGAATAGACAGTAGAGAGATAGACAGTAGAGTAAGGAGAAGGTGCTGAAGGGAACCTGAATAGCAAAGCCAGCAAGAACATTATGGGGTAGGTGGGGGGACCCCAGGAAAATGTAATGTATGAGTCTAAGAAGAGGGAGTTTCCAAAGTGGAAAGTGGTCAAGACTGTCTCACAGAAGAGAGGATAAGGAAAATGCAAAGAGGCTGTTAGGAGTAGAAATTAGGAAGTAGTTGCTGACCCAGTTTTGAATGAGTAATTTTAGTAAAATGTGGGGGTGGAAGTCACGTATTAATTAGTAGGTGGAAAAGTGAATGGAAAGCAAGGAAGTAGAAGCAGTGTGAATAGACTGCCTCATCTGAAAGTGAGCTGGTGGAGAGCAGAGCCATGGGTGAGAGCTGCGGGGGGTGGTGGGGAGCAGGGCTGAGTTTCATTTTGTGTTTTAGAGTATAGTGGGAGAGAGTGGAACTAATTTGAAATATGAGAGAGAAGCTGGTGAATGATGTGGTGGTGATAACGTTGTACACAACCTCCCAGAGGGTGGTGAGCAGTGGATCAAGATCATGTGCAGAAGGGGGGGTCTTGGAATATAAATGGGATACTGGTTCCTCTAAGTCCAGGAGAAGAATGCTTGAAAAATAGAGTGGGCAAAGTGTTCATTCCTGTGCCAGGTATGATAAAAATTGATTGATATCATCTAAGGGCCCCTTCACTATTTTTCTTACTGTTTGACTTAATTTTATGAGAACTATAGCATTTACCAAGGAAGATTAAACCAGATGGGAAAACTTCCCTGTAAGACATATTGGTGAATTATTGAGGGAGAAGGAGATGTCAAGAGGGCAAAAAAGGGTGTTCCAGGCAGAGGGAATGGTTCATGTGAAGATCAGTGTGGCTAAAATGTCAAGCATCAGGGAAAAGATGAGAAGGAAGAGTGGAGAAGATTGTGACACTGCTGCAGTGAGCTGGCTGAGCAGCTTGCTAGGTGTGTGTGTGTGTGTGTTTGTAGTAATATGAGGGTACATACAATTAGGCCACATTACTTGCACTTGTAAGGCAAAGTCTAAGTTGTAGCTATGTCCCTCATACAGGCAGTGTGCCATACACCCTCATGTTGTTCCCACTGGGGAAAAAAACATCGACCTCTCTCCCATTCTTCCCTCTTCTTGGATTCAATTGAGTTTTTCTCATGTGAACATGTTGTTAATCTACAGGTTTCAAATTAGTACTAAGTACATGTGATGCCTGTCTTCCCATTCCTGTGATACTTTACTCAGGAGAGTATTCTCTAGATCCATCCACGTTGTAACAAAGGATGCAAACTCTCCATCTTTTTTATGGCTGAATAGTATTCCATTATTAATCCATTCATGTGTAGAAGGGCACTTGTGTTGTTTCCACACCAATTGGGCTGCTATGAACATTTGAGTGCAAATGTCCTTATAGTAAAATGACTTGGTTTCTTTTGGTAGATACCTAGTAAAGGGACTTCAAGATCAAATGGAAGATCCACTTTTAGTTCCTTGAGGACTCTCCATACTTTTTCCATAAAGGCTGTACTAGTTTTCAGTCCCAACAAAAGTGTAGGAGTGTTCTCTTTTCTCCATACACGTACTAGCCTCTGTTGTTCTAAGAGCAAGATGGTACCATTGAAAGGCTCAGTAGTACCACCTTGCTCTTGAAAGGTTGATATGATCATATTTCTTTTTTAGAAATACAAATTGGACTGGATTTGGAGGACAGTAGTAGAATAAGGATTGGAAACAAAGATATCCCTTAATGGGCTGTTGGAGTTTCCCAGAAAGGATACCCTAACTGGGGTGGTGATGGAGATGGGGAAGGACGGATGTGTTGCTAGTCTCATCATCATATGTGAGCACCTAACACAAAGCTTTTCTCCTGATTTTATGATGGAGAGGGAATGTATCCTTATCTTTTTGCCCTCTCCTTCTTCATTATTCCCAAACCACATAAAAATCATGACTTCAAAGCACAATTTAGAAGTTGGAGAGTGCAGAGTGATTTGGGTAGGTAGTCACACACCAGAGTAAGGGGATGGAATTGTGCAAGAAATATTTACTAGACAACACCTGTATCCTGAGCTTTCTATTCTTGGGATGCCTTCCTCATAGACTTCCCACCGTGCAATTTCTCTTTGCCTTCTCAACCAGATGTTATTCTTTTGGAACCTCTCTTCACCTTTCTCCTAGGATAAATCAATGTATTTCACCTCTTTGGTTTACTTGTTTATTTTGCTGGAGTACATCCTTGGCAATTTCCTAAAAAGAGAGTTCAAAGAAAGCAAATTTGCAGAGCTTCTGAATTTCTGAATCTATCTTTAGTCTGGTTTTTACTAGATTAAAAATAATTTTCTAGGTTGAAAATAATTTTCTTTCAAAAGGCATAGGCTTCCAGTGTTGCTCAAGAGAAACAAAACTAGTCTGATAAATATTCTTTTGTAGGATTTTTTTTTCTCTCTGAAAGCTCTTAAAATCATCTCCCATCCTTGTTGTTTTAGAACTTTCTAGTTGTATGTGTGTGTATACAGGTGCACCTGCTTATGAGCATAGATGTGTTGCAGGGGATTTACCTTGCTACACACTTGTTAAACTGTTTGAAGACTATGTTTCCCTTCAGCTTTGGGCAATTTTGTTGTGTTCTTTCTTGTTAATTTCTGCCTAACTCTTTTCTCTCTTTTTTCCTGACATTTCTTGATTTTGGACCTCCTAAAATAAATACTCTTTTTTTTTTAAGAGAAGTAATAGCTTTATTGAGATATAGTTTGTACAACATGCGGTTCACCCATGTAAAAGTACAATACAATTAATTTTAGTATGGCCATAGGGTTGTATGATCATTACCACAATCAATTTGAGAATATTTTCAGCACACCCAAAAGGAACCCTGTGTCTTTTAATTGTCACTTCTTAATTACCTCATCCCTACTCCAGCATTGATCTACTTACTGGATATTTTCCTTTCTGAATATTTGCCTTTTCTAGACATTTTAAATAAATACATTCTGAATATTTGCCTTTTCTAGACATTTTAAATACTTCTATCATTACCTTTTTCTTGCATGATTTCTCTTATCTCATTTTTTTCCTTAATTTTAGACAATTTTGTTTTTATTTCCTACCACTTCTGTGTTATTTTTGTTTTGTTATTTGTAATTTCTAAAAATCCTTTCCTGGTTTCTGATTGCTTGTTTTTATAATATAGTGTTTCTTATTTTATTGTTGTAATATCCTCCAAAATTTCTCTGAAGATACTATTTAGATTGTTTTTAAAGAAATCTTTTATTGCTTGAATTCTCTTTATATTCTCCGGGGCAGTTTTTCTCTTTTGTTTTTTTTTTGTTTGTTTGTTTTGTTTTATTCTAGAATATTTTCTCAAGGTCCTTATGATCTTTTATTGTTGAGTTGGATGAACTTGGAGTTACTTTGTTCAAATTCTATAGAAATCTACTTCTTCTGACTCCTGAGTGTGGCAGGGGGCAAGGCGTAAGCCCCTGGGTATTGAGGCTTATTCCATGCTCAGAAGGGAATATGGTGTGGTAGGGGTCCCCAGTTTCTCTTCTGATTTCTCAGCTCACTTCTTGCTTCACCTCTCCCTGGATGTGCCTCTTAGAGTCCTTGGCCATCCAGGCTGGGAGGTCAGCAGGTTTCTCCCTCCACTGCAACACTGCAGTCTCTGCTGCAGGTTCTGCTTCTCCTCTGCTCACCAGCCCGGGGCCCCACTGGTCTGTGTTCCAGAAACTGCTGAAATATCTGGCTCTGTAAGTACCTGTCTCTCTCTGTTGTTCTAGATTTGAATGTGTAGCATCGACAGTATTCAATAAATGTTAGCTCTTAATTTTTTTCTTTTACTTTTTTTTTTTAAATTTCAAAATATTACAAGAGTACAAATGTTTTTGGTTACATGCATTGATTTTTGCTATGTTTGAATTAGGATTATAAGTGTGCCTATAACCCAGTGTGCTCATAACACTTATAACCCCAGGGTTATAATTGTAACCATTAGGTAGGTTTATTTTTAATCTTACCTTTTAAAATTGAATTATTCTCATTTTTAAGAATCTTTGATTAGAGGGGATAAAATACCTCTGCCCTGTCCACTACCTTGAGCTGCCAATCTCTTCTTCTGCTTAAATCCAGTCAACATTGAAGACCAACATCTCTTAGCATACTGTTCAGTGTTGTAAAATAAATCAGTTGTATCTGTATTGTAAAATAATTATAGGAGCTATGTTTTAAAGTGCACTGCATGGAAAAAACTTCTTACGTCATTTTATGATAATTTTCTTTGTTTCCTTAGCACAGTATCTGCTTTAATTATGCCTCCATGTTGAAATGCTAAAGCCTTTGATCAGAAAACAGATGATTTTGCTGAATTTGTTCATAAGGATATTGTTCCTTTTGATTAGCTTTTGAGCCTCTGATATTTCCCCCAAATTTACTAATATAAATAGAATCCATGAGCTTTACAAATCAAAGTTCATAATGTAACAGTTTAGTAGCATTAAAATCAGGAATCAGTTAAAAATAGTTGACTAACTCTTCTAATTCTGAAAGGCATGCTAGCATTGGGTTAGGGTTGGGTGTGTATTTGACGTACCTTTTGAAACAGCTTCTACTTACAAGGAAGGTCTGTTCAGCGACAAAGCCTGACCTTTGCAGTATTGATGTGACTTGTACCTTCTGCTTATTTCCACTCTCTTATGCTCATTTCCTGATCCTCCCACTTTTACATTTCCTTCTAAGACACCAAGTTAACTCTCTTTGGTAGTCGTTTTATTCTAATCTGGTGAAAAATATTTCTCTGGATAGTTGCGAATCCCTGGGTCAAAAGGTTTCACTTTAGGTAATATAACTCAAACTGAAATGCACATGTAGGCACTCAGATCCTAATTATTCTAAACACCCCAAAATACTTAACCTTGACATTTTAGGTCATTATACGAAAGCTGACTCAAAATTTGGACCTCAATTAAAAACACACTGCATGAATAGGTTTACTTGGTTTTGTAGCTTATCATTCATTTTGCATAGTAGTCTGCGTTTACCTTAGACCAATGTTCTCAACTCCAAAACCAATAACAAAATAAAACAAAACAACTTTCACCGATTTCTCTTTCTGGCCTGGATATTAAATAGTGCCAGTTAGCTACCACTACCTGGTAGGTTTTACTTTTGTTTATCATTCCCAGATTATATACACACGTGTAATAAAGTTAACAGAAGCTTTGTGTGTGTGTGTATGTGTGTGCACACATTTGTGCTCTTTCCCTTTTGCTATACAGAGATTTTTTTTTTTTTTTTTTGGTACAGACAGAGTCTCACTTTGTCACCCTCAATAGAGTGCTATGGCATCATAGCTGACAGCAACCTCCAACTCCTGGGCTTAGGTGATTCTCTTACCTCAGTCTCCCAAGTAGCTGGGACTACAGGCACCCACCACAACGCCTGGCTATTTTTTGTTGCAGTTTGCCCCCGGGCCGAGTTTGAACCCGCCAACCTTGGTATATGGTGCCGGTGCCATACTCACTGAGCCACAGGTGCTGCCAAAATCAAAAGCATCAAGTTTAAGCCCTCCTCCCTCTGTTCACACCCTTGCCTGTTCAGGGAGTGTGTGTACAACCTTCTCTTCTTCTAGAGCTCACGCTGCTGATCCCAGGGAGTGACTCTGCTCCTGTCTAGCCACCTGCAGCAGGAAAGCCTTCTGTGGGGCTTTTCTGACCAACATTTCCTAAAGTCCCTACCAATTGGATTTTCGGGTGTGCATGATCTCAGGGGGCATGGTTTAACTACTGTGGTTCTCTTGGAGATTCTTTCAAGAGATATTCATACCTTTTCTTGTTCCTATAACAAAGAGGATTACCTTTTACTCAACACCCCCTGCCCCAAAATCAGTCAGCAAGACCTGGTCATTCTGCAACTTAAATCCATCTGCTCCGCCCCACCACTGCTCTCTTTACCTGCAGCCCCTCAGCTGATTTCCCTACCTTCACCCTTGCTCCCCTCCAACCCATTTTCCATGTAGCAAGTCAAACCCTATTTTGCTTCTTTTAAAATTCTTTGTTTTAAAGAATCCCAGCTCTGGGATCATGCCTCTGTCCTACCCCGTAGCACATTTGATTGTCATTTTCTGCATGCGTGTGTGTGATGGTGGTATTAGCAGAAACTATGCCTCATTTATTTTTATTTTTCAAGAGCTGTCTTGCTACATGGAGTTCAAAGAGTGTTTCTTGAACTCAACTGAACTGAGTGGATATGTAGGAGGAAATGGAATTGTGTTCTCATCTTCCTTCTCCTGTTTCTTTTTCATCTTTACTGTCCTTGGGGTAATACCATTTTCTGACCCTTTGAGCTGTTACGAAGTGGCTGTCATACTTACTGATGCTACAAATGCCTATATTATAGTCATCTATCTTCTGGGTTGAGAAGGGCTGATCTAATTAATCGTCTTCTGCTAAGTTTCTGTATCTTGCCTCTTTATTTTCCTTTCCTGGAGCTAGTTAACCAGCTAGCTACCTCTAGTACTCTCTTAGTCTCTGTCTTAAATTATAATTTTATTGAGAGTATAATTCACATACCATATATTTCACCCATTTAAAGCACACGTGAAGTAGTTCTAAGTCTATTCACAAAATTGTACAACCATCGCTACAGTGATTTTAGCACAATTTATCACTCTAAAAAGAAGCTTATCAATTTGCTGTCATTCCAGATTCACCTCAAACCTCAACCCCTGGCAACCACTAATTTACTTTCTGTCTCTGTAGATTTTCCTATTGCAGACGTCTCCTATAATGGACTCATACAATATGTTGCCTTTTGTGTCTGGCTTCTTTCACTTGCCTTAATGTTTCCTAGGTTTGTCTAATTTATAGTATATATCAGTATTTCATTCCTATATTAGTCTACTTAGGCTGTCATAATAAAATACCACAGTCCAAGTAGCTTAGAAACTTATTTTTTCCCAGTTCTAAAGGGAACAAGGCTAAAAGTCCCTGACCAAGAAGCCAGCTTGGTCGGTGTCTGGTCAGGCCTTTTGCTTTGATTTACACGTGACCATCCTCTCACTGTGTCCTCACATGGCCTTTTCTTTATGCACAGAGAGGCAGAATGAGAGAGAGAGAGATCTCTGATGTCTGTTCCCCTTCTTATAAGGACACTAGTCATACTATATTAGGGCCTACCTTTATGATATGATTTAACTTTACCCCTTTAAAGGCTGTATCCCCAAATGCAGACACAATGAGAGTTAGGGCTACAACCTAGGAATTTGGGGGTGACACAGTTCACTCCAAAACATTTCTTTTTTATTGATGAATAGTAGTCCATTGTATGGATATACCACAGTTTGTTTATAGGTTCATCAGTTGATAGACATGTGAGTTGTTACTTCTTTTCAGCTATTAATAATTCCACCGTGTACAGGTTTTGGTGTAAATACTTGTTTTATTTATCTTGGGTGTATATGTTAGAGTGGGATTGCTGGGTTATATGATAACTGTATATGTAATCTTCTTTCCAAAGAAGGTACATCTTGTATATTTCTACCATCATTGTGTAACGATTCCAATTTCTCTACTACATTTCCAACACTTCTTATCTCTGCTTTCTTATTATAACCATCATAGTGGGTATATAGTGGGTACCTAATTGTGGTTTTGATTTGTACTTTCTGAATGACTAATGATGTTGGACTTCTTTTCATTTGCTTATTGGCCAATTGTGTATCTTTTTTTTGAGAAACGTCTGTTCAGATTCTTTGCACATTTTAAAATTGAGTTTTCTTATTCTTATGTTATAAGTGTCCTTTATGTATTTTTAGTACAAGTCCCTTGTCACATATGTGATTTGCAAATACATTTTCCATTTTTGTGGGTTGTCTTTTCACTTTCTTGATTGTGTCCTTTGAAATAAAAATAGTTTAAAATTTTTATAATGCTCAGCTTATGTGCTTTTTGTATTGCTTATATTTTTTTCTGTCATATGTAAGAAGGCTTTGTTTAACTCAAGTTTATGAAGATTTATGACTGCATTTTCTTTCTGACCAAGGGTATTATAGTTTTATCTCTCAATTGTAAGCCTGTCATCCATTTTGCATTAAGTTTTGTATGTGGTGTGAGATATAGGTCCATCTACACCTCTTTCTTTGCATGTGAATTGTTCACGTGTCCTAACACTGAAGTATCTCTTTAAATGTTCGTGATTGGTTTTTCTGAGGCATTGAAATCATCCTTAATTGATAGAAAATTCATCCCAACCTCTGGTTGTCAGTTTATTCCATCTCTAGGCGTGTCTGTCCCATTTATATCACTCCTCGCACTCAGACTTTTCTACCTTATCCAAGATCATAGCTGTTAAATGTCAAAATTGCAAGTTAAGCCCAAGAGCTGTTACTTCTAGGGTAATTAGCTATCCTGGTTTGCTCCGTGTTGAGGGGTTTCCTAAGGCATGGACCTACAGAGCTAAAACTGGGGCAGTCTCTAGGTAAATCTGAGGCATTGCTGTCCTGGTGGAAAGAATGTGCCATTGAATGGAGCCTTGTCCTTAAACCTAAAGCTGCAGCCATTGAAAGCTGGAGACTGGAGGACTCACTTCCCAGGCTTCTCACTCATATGATCGGCTGTTAGCAAGAGGCCTCAGTTCCCTCATGTGGGTCTCTACACAGGGATGCTTGAGTGTTCTCATGACTTGGTGGACATGGTGGACATGTTGGAACATGCAGTCCAAGAGACCACGGAGGAAGCTACAATGTCTCTTATGATGTGGCTTTAGGAGTCCCTCACCGTCAGTATTTTATTAGTCACACAAGTCAGCCCTGACTCCCAGAGGGGCTACAAGACTGCCTAGGGTGTGAAAACCAGGAGGTGAAGATCATTGTAGGGCAGGTAGGGGGTAGGATGGAGGCTAGATACCCATCTTCTCCCTGGCTTCCAATGATTTATGCCCCACCCACTTATAAAAACCACACCCCTTTTATCTTCACGAAAGCCTCATTCTTTATAGCATCAGCTCAATGTCCAGAATGTTGTCATCTGAATCAGGTTCAGGTATTAATAAAGCTACTTAGATATGACTGAGTATAGCTTCTTGAGTATAGTACTCTTGTACCTCTTTAATAAAAACTTGTTATCTAAAGAGATAAATTATTCCCCCCACACACCCAGTAGACAGTGGTTAGACAGGCATAGAATAACTCCATTTACAAAAAAGGCATAATGAAAGGCACAGGAGTCTCTGACCCATAGAAACTCTAAAGTACATTAGGACACATGTTGATTACTTGATCAGGACTAGGTCATTCTACTGTATAAATGATTTTAGGTGGTTCTGATCTTTATTAACTCTTGGTTCTGCCCTCTTAGTCTGATTTCTGTATGTGGAAGTTTGGTTGTCAAAAGACCTGCCTTTCAATTAGTATTGTCTCCTATAGTTCAGAGTAAGCTGGTGTATTTCTGTTAATATAATTCTCTTAAAAAGTTTGTGAGTCTGCTATGAATATTATTGGATCTATTCCATCAGACAAAAGCCACACCCAAAAGTCATTTCAAAATAAGCTGTCTTCTGCCTAGGGCTTTTCCTGAGGCTACTGAGGGACAACAACCTTAAGTTTCCCAGAATGCTTATTGTTTCTCAACTTAAGACACTGCCTTAGCACTTTCTGAACTCTTACCAAAGGCTTTTGTCCCATTGTTAGGCCATGTTTTCCAGATAGTGACCTGAGTAAGATCATTGCCCAAAAGCTATTTTTAAATTTTGGTATGATTTACCATCTGGAGAGTCAAGGAATTTCCAAACCCAAGTCCTACCTCCTTTATGGTTAACTACAGTTTTACGTTGACGTTTTTAACTTATCCCTCTACTTTTATACTTTCCACAAGGGCAGGAAGAAGCTAGGTGCCAGATTTCTAAATTTCATTGGGTACAACCTCTAATTTTGTATTGTAGCAAGTAGCATTGTTGCTAAATTTTCTACCACTGGTTAACAAGATTAACTCCCCATTACTTTCCCCACCTTCCTTTAAGCCCTCACAGGCAGCTTTCTTTCTTTATTTTTTTTCTGAGTGTTTTTTTAATTTTTATTTTTTCCATTAAAATATTTCTTCCTTTTTTTTAAATTAAATCATAGCTATGTACATTAATTCAGTCATGGGGTGCAGTGTGCTGGTTTTATATACAATCTGAAATATTTTCATCAAACTGGTTAACATAGCCTTCACGGCATCCTCTTAGTTATTGTGTTAAGACATTTATATTCTACACTTAGTAAATTTCACATGTACCCTTGTAAGATGCACTGTAGGTGAGGTCACAACGATTACCCTCCATCTACCCATCCTTCCCCCTTCCCACCCCTCCCTCTCCCTTTTCCTCTTCTTCTTGGGCTATAATTGGGTTATAGCTTTCATATGAAACCGATGAATTGGTTTCATACTAGGGATGAGTACATTGGATACTTTTTCTTCCATTCTTGAGATACTTTGCTAAGAAGAATATGTTCCAGCTCCATCCATGTAAACATTAAAGAGATAAAATCTCAATCTTTTTTTAAGGTTGCATAATATTCAATGGTGTACATATACAATTTATTAATCCATTCGTGGCTCCATGGGCACCTGAGCTTCTTCCATGACTTAGCAATTATGAATTGGGCTGCAATAAACATTCTGGTACAAATATATTTGTTATATTGTGATTTTTGGTCTTCTGGGTATATACCTAGTAGAGGAATTGTAGGATCGAATGGCTGGTCTATTTTTAGATCCCTAAGTGTTCTCCAAACATCTTTCCAAAAGGAACGTATTAGTTTGCATTCCTACCAGCAGTGTAGAAGTGTTTCCTTTTCTCCACATTCACGCCAGCATCTCTGGTTTTGGGATTTTGTGATGTGGACTAATCTTACTGGAGTTAGATGATATCTCAAGGTAGTTTTGATTTGGATTTCTCTGATGATTAAGGATAATGAGCATTTTTTCATGTGTCTGTAGGCCGTGTGCCTGTTTTCTTCAGAGAAGTTTCTCTTCAGGTCCCTTGCCCACCCTGCATTTTCTCCTTTTTCCCTCTGGCTAATGCTTACTTCAAGGTCCAGATTCCAGGTCTGTCTCTTTAGGAAGCTCTCCTGATCCTGACCTTCAGGCACGTGAGCTTCCTTCTTTCCCAACAATATTCAGTGCATAGAACCTTACCTTAGCCCTTAGACACTATGTGCTATCCTGTAACTTGCTATTTATTTGTGTGCCCATTCAAGCAGGACATGAGCACCCCTAAAAAAGGACTCTGTCATTCAACCCTGAATTCCTTGACCCAGCACAGGGCCTGGAACTACTAAGATGTTAAAAAAAAGCATAAGTAAATGTCAGGAAAAATGAGTATGCTAGCCTCAGACTGTCCACTGTGTGGTGGGAAAACAGAAGCCCCAAAACATCACTTCTTCAGAGACTTCTTTAACAGTGGTAGAATTTCAAGAGTCAATGAAGAAAGATGTGGTTCTGACAGTAGAAAAGGAACTCAGAGCATTCTGTTCAAAATTCCACCAAACGTTGAAGAAAAGAATGATGTTGGAGAGAAAGCAATGGAAAATGAGTCGAAAACCCAGCATTCTCTTCATCCCTCTCTAACTGTGAAACTGTGTGAAGTAATTTATTTGAAAGGACTCAAATTTGCTTTCTGTTAAAAGAGAGGGTTCAACTAGATGCTTTCTAGGAGATGTCCTAATGATGAGAGTAGCCTAAGGGAAGCCACTGGATCACCAAGAATCATTGGATAAAGACAGTGGCAAGGAAAGTCAGGCTTTGAGAATAAGGGGGAGTGAAGTACAGTACTATATTCTGTCAAAGAAAGTTATCCTGAGATGGAGAAGAGAAAATTGATGAAAACTATGTGGAAAAGGGGATAGCACATTCATCTGAACAATGACTCCAATCATCTGTGACAGTACAAAGTGACTTTCAAATCTTGTGTAACTTCTGGGAGAAGTCAAATACATAAAGCTAACAATTATATTGTGCTTATTTGTGTGGGGCCCTATTCTCAGCACTTTGCATGAGCTCACCCATTGAATCTTCACCAAGTCCGATTAATTGATTTCATTATCCTCCTTTTTCATTAGTAGATGAGAATACTGAGGCACACACATGCATGGGTGCATGCACACACACACAGTGACATGATTTGCTGAATATTGCACAGCTTGTAAGTGTTAGAGCCAAGATTTGAAATAGCACATCATCACCTACAGAGCCTTTAAACTCCCACCCTCAGATAAAAGTGAGTCTCAGACTTTGGAGAAAGAAGTTTGAAAACTAGTGATGTCCAGTACACCACAGATAACCTCGAAGACTACTCTCCTCCTGAGATGGAGAAGAGAAAATTGATGAAAACTATGTGTAAAAGGGGATAGCACATTCATCTGAACAATGACTTTTGTTTGGATGCAAAAACTCAAAGATTAGGAAGGAAGTGGGGAAAGGAAAGAAGGAAAGGAAGAAAGGGGCTGAAAGGGAGGGAGGGAAGAAGACTGGATCTAAGTTATAGAAGGCATTCCCTGCTGAGAAAAACAAACAGATCTCTGTCATTAAAACACTATTCTAGATGATAAACCCTTTTCCAAATCTGCTTAAATTACACAGGATTCTTTGATAAGGCACCTTCTCTCATAAGACTTATATTATTCAGAGTGTGCCTCTTTTTAAAGTCTTTGAACAGCCTTCCTTAGTTTAAAATGTAAGTTCTTTTGTATTTGAAGAGTTGTTTGCATTTTTTCTGCAACCTTCATCAAGATGCTGAATAACCACTGCTTAGCCATTTTACAAATTGTTACAGTGCTGAGAACAATTCTTCCTAAGCCTATCTTCTACCTATATATATTTCGGTGCTGAAAGGTAAACAGATCTGTTGATGCACCTGCCCCAAGATGTTATGGATGTGTGGGAGATAATTAATTATTGTTTGTGTCTGTCATTGAAGAAGTACCTCTGAATCTTTTCGTCACTTCCCTCCCATGCTCAGAGGAGCATGCTACACTTTCATGATAACAGTGGTTTTAACTGGGTCAGAGGTGAGAAAGAGCTGGTATCCCTACCCCTACCCTCAAGGAACATTCTAGAAGCTTTCATATACAGATAGTCTGAAACAAAAAATTACTCTTCCCAATTGAGGATTACTGATTTAAAGGAACTAAAATGAAGTAAGAGAATAAAATTAAAATTCTACACATTGGCTATAATTATGCCTCCATGCATAAGATGATCATCCCTTCTCTAAATGAAGAAGTAGACAGGGATAACAGCCACTCTGGATTTGTGTGGGTTCTTCCTCAAGAACGTGCTGATATACCTTGGCTTGTCCTTTTATCCTACCTGCTTTCAAGTAAGAGAGAGCGAGTAAGAAGTGATGAGAAGTTTTAAAGAGTAACAGGTCAACAAGTATCCTTGGTAGTCTCAGAAGGATTAAAAAATAATAGAAAAAAAAATCATTCTCACCATGTGGTTCAATATTATTTACTGCCATGTGGGCACACCACTTAAAATAATCTCACATATCTCCAAGTCGTCTTTATTATACACTTAGGAAAGTGGTATGTTTTTCATATTTTACACTGGTTTTAGTCACTGTCAGTGGTTACAACTTGAATAACAATTTCTAACCTAAAGAGAAGCCCTCTGAGCATCCACATGTTCCCCCAAAGACACCCCAATACTTTGTGGCTTATAAAGGTAGATTTCATTTCCTTCTTTCAGGCTCCTATATATATATGGGGGGAGAGAGAATGTGCATATGTACAGGGTGGCAAATTGCACATGACCTTTATGGCCATCCCATATAGAAGGAATACACACACACACATACAAATATATTTAAAACACTCAAGGTTTTTGATTATTTAAGTGGCAGAAAACCCACTATGTTTAGCTAAAGGAAGAAAGAAATATTTTGAAACAATAACATGTAATTTACAGAATCATTGTAGAACCAGGCTTTGACAATAGGCCAAGGCCCAGGGTGAGTAGGGAGTTGGAGGCACAACCAATCGTCTGGTTATGACAGTTACACGGACAATATCAACACCATGGTCACTGGCCATCTGTGATCCTGTAGCTGCCAGACTATGTGCTGCCACTAATAATCCCTCAATTGCCTCTGCCTCTTTAAATCACTAACCAGACAATGACATCCTATAGGAGAGCATTTGATTGCCTGACATAAGTTACTTGCTGCTGGAGATAAGAAAAGGGAGGCGGTGCCCCCTCCTACACTTTGGGTATCCACAGTGGGAGATCGGTCCTGCCAATAGTACACACAGTGGGGAATTCCACACCAAAGTGGGGCCTTATGCCCTCGATACTGCTCATCACTTTCTTCATTCTGTAAATGTTTATTAAGTACTGGCTATATCCCAGACACTGTTTTAAGTTCTGGATTTGATAGAGAACATCACCAATGTGTCACTGTTTTCATGGATTTTACAGTCTAGTGGGGAAGCTGAATATTAACCAAATAATCACATAAACATATAATTGTGCAAGTATGCTAAAAGTGTTCTTAGTGAGGATGAAGTGGCTTACTTAAACTGAGGTTCTTAGTAGGGATGGGGGGACTTACATAAACTAGCTTGGTGCTAACCCCTGAAGTACCAGTACAAGTTGTATATAAGGAGTTGCAGGGGTGAGGATGGAGGATGGAGAAGCAATATTCCAAGAGCTTTGAAGAGTTCAGACCTGAAAGCTGAAGGGGTTTGATTTATTCACTTGGGATGTAAATATTAATGGATGATAAAATTTGTTACTACTTTCTTTGTAACACAATACAGGTCAACATCAATTTTGATGTTCTTAGGGGCAGCTTTTGCGTACAAAAAACGCTTATTGGAAGTAACTGGTTTTATAAACAAATATTTGATTTATTGAAGAAATAAATATAAAACCTAGTTATTTCTTGAGTTTTCTATATATTTGTTAGTTTATTTGTAAATTCAACTTTAACAATTGTCTTTAAGGAGTATTTTATTGTTTAATAATACCTTCATAATTTTATATATAACTTAGTAAAATGATAGTTTAAATGAATATGATTTTATTTTGTTTTTAAGAATTTTGAAGACTTGATAAAACTTTATGGTTTTTTTTACCCTTTTTTTTATTAAATCATAGCTGCATACATTAGTGCAATCAAGGGGTACAATGTGCTGGTTTCATATACAATCTGAAATGTTTTCATCGAACTGTTTAACATACCCTTCATGGCATTTTCTTAAATATTGTATGAAGACATTTGTATTCTGCATTTAGTAGGTTTCACCTGTACCCTTCTAAGATGCACCATAGGTGTGGCCCCACCCATTACCCTCCCTCCACCCCAACCTCCCCCCTCCCCTCCTTTCCCATATTCTTGTGCTATAGTTGGGTTATAGCCTTCATATGAAACCTTTAAATTAGCTTCATAGTAGGGCTGAGTACATTGGATACTTTTTCTTCCATTCTTGAGATTCTTTGCTAAGAAGAATATGTTCCAGCTCCATCCATGTAAACATGAAAGAAGTAAAGTCTCCATCTTTCTTTAAGGCTGCATAGTATTTCATGGTACACATGTACCACAATT
>CAUYRH010030126.1:0-25388 GCA_963574655.1 Perodicticus potto | reverse complement strand
CACTTATAAATGAGGATGCAATATCCTAAACAACATATTGACAAGTTGAATTAAAAATCAATGTTTAAGTAATGTACTTTGATCAAAATTGAATCCAATTTATATGAGAATTAGTCACTATTTTCTCTCCTTTTTTTTGTTTTCTTTCTTTTGATTATTTTTTATTGAATATTTTCTTTAAATTCTTCAATAACCTAGTGTTTACATTACTTTATGTTCAGTGCGGTTCAGCCTCTCTTGAGACACAGTCCCCACATATTTCTCTGCTCTGCAGTCGGGAGCCATCATTTGTAATATTCCCATTGCCTTTCCATTCACTAACGCAATGCTGCTCATCAAGCAGCGCTCAACTCCATCTCCCTTTCTCAAAAATGCCTCTCTGGAAGTGTAGGTTAAGTCAGAGTCCTCATCAAGAATCTCATGCGACCCTGTGCTTCAACTACATGGCTCTTAAAAAAAAAAAAAAAAAAAAACTTTTTATGAAAAAATAAAATTTACCATTTATTTCTTTGTTACACAGAGAAAATTTTAAAGTGCTCTGAGATGTCTTAGTCCATGTCCTATGTTTTTTATGCCATAACAACATATATAAAAGTAGCAAACTAGATTTTCAGTCTAGCTCAGGGTCAAGTTTTCCCACTTTAATGACTCTATCTGGAGGTAAAGCACCAACACCAGCAGGTTAGCACGCTTTCTTCAGCAGCGCCGTACTCCACCTTCTGTCCAAGTTCTGTGGATACAGGGAAAATATTTATTTTCAATCACTATTGTTTTCCCAAAGTCTGGGACCATTTAAGTACATATTCAGTAACGATTTGTTGAATAGATGAATGAATGACTTCCATCAAAAACCCATAACCCTTCTATGTGGACTATTACTCAGGGCACACTCAACACTGTTCAACTCCACTGCCGGCCTACTCTTACTGTTTCATGAACAGACCACTTTTCCTTTTTTTATTTCTGGGATAATTAATTGTTCCCTCCTACAAATTCCTGGTAGTGTTGACCGGTACCACTCAACCTTTTTTTATGGAAGACAACCGGCTATTTATTGGTTTTCTCAAGCAGTTACTGAGGAAGCGATAGTCACTATTTTCTTGGAGCTAAATGAAGGAAATATCTCTATGGCCAGCCCACCGTTGTTTATATTAATCTTTCCCCTTCTCTATCTCTGCCTCTACCCCTCTCATCTCTCCCCCCTCTCTCCCCTCTCTCTCTCTTTTTCTGTCTCTAAATATTCCACATGTAGACCGATAAGAGTCAAGAAAGGGGTAATTGGTGAAAGATAACTTGAGGAGGCAAAGGCATAGCCTCAAAAAGTAAGCAAAAAAAAAAAATCTTCTTTGGGACAAGAGCAGGGCCAGCAAACAAGGATGTGGTGGAATGTTCCCGCCCGACCCCGCCCGCTACCCCACTTGTCCCCAACTTGTTTTCTTTATGTCATCCAGATTTCAGCTTCTATGCTCATTAATTCTGGGCTCTTTCTCAATTATTCTTCGAGAGTAATCGAGAATCTTTTCTCTTTCTTTGATTCTCTATTCTCTAGTCTCATGATTCTTTTCCACGTGTTGAAATGTTTTCTTACTACTGGTAGAAAAGAGTCTTTGGGAAAATCTTGTGAACATCTCTAAATTTTAATTAGTGTAAATTTATTTGTACATTTGGTCCGACTGCTCATATTCCAACATGATTTTTGGAGCCTGGCATTTCATCCCTTTGATTCAGAGATGGAAAACATGGAGAATAAGGTATTATTAACCAATATTGCCTTCTGTGGCTGCTCTCAACATCCAACCATGCAGACTAAAGCTTCCACTATGACTAGTTACTATGGAATCTTTATTTCAAAAGGAAAGAGAAAAAACGGACTGAACACTTGGTTATATAAGAGTGGCTACACACTGTCTAAAAAAACAAGAAAAAAACAAAAAGAAACCAAATTGTCCCTGTAACATGGACTACAACAGAACTTCTGATATGTTAAAGAAATCCTACAGTAAAAAAAAGACTTGGTAAGGCTGAGTTTTAGGTGAAGAAGGAATCTGTTCAGACCACATGAAATGTTTAAATTCAGGATAAGAAGGGCAATCTTCTTAGAGAGTTAACCCTCTAAGAGCATTAGCGTGTCATACCAAAAACACATTCAACCTATTCTCTATAAGTGTCACTCCTCATCTGTCCTCATTCCTCACAAAAAGTCATATCCCAAACATCCACCTGTACCTGGATAAGAAAGTTCTGATTTAGTGTTAAATAAATGATTCTGTGACTTTATCCGTTACTCTTATTTAGGGCAAGAACAAATAAAAAACCCATGTTCGTGCAAATATACGACTGAATTAGGAAAAGTGGTATTTTGGAATATAGAGATAAATTATATCAACTTCTGCTTCTTTTCATGATGAAGTACCTGCCCTGAGCTCCTGAGTTGTGCAATAGGCATGCAGTGACTCCACAGAGCATTTGAGGTGCTGAATGACGGGCATTGTAGGACTTCAGCCCTGGGGCGAGGAAATTCACGTGGTGAGTCCCACCACCACCAGTTTTCTGCTGGGAGTAAATTGACTAACTCCATTGCAAGAGGCAAAATGCAGAAATCTAGTAAACCCAAGAAGTAGGGAACAGACTCTATTGCAGCTGAAGCAGCTGGGCTCAAGGAAGAGAGCTGTGCAGAGAAGCCCATGTGCAGTCTACCTGCAAGCTCATGTCAAAGAGTCACCCCCATACGAGCATATCCAGTACCAGCCACCCCAGATATTCCAGACGGCAGGTGCCTAGATTTGAGATGGACTCAAGGCGATTCACTTCCAATAATGCTGGGCTCACGGGCAATCTCAGTATTAGCCAGGACAACCAGGAGAGACTGGACAGTAGGAGGCCTTGGAGCAAAGCCTACTCAACGCCAACCCTAACAAACCTGAAAGATCTCAGAGAGGAAGGAATTTAGAGCTCGAGTCCCTCTACGTTAGAAAGGCTTGGACAACACTGCAAATTTCTACACATATCTAAGGATAAAACCACATTTACTCAAGGTCAAGGTGACTGGACAATAATCCTTCCCACTGTCAAAACAAGAAACATTTTTTTGAGGATGGTAACAGGAACGAGAGTCTGTACACCAGTCGTGTTATGAAAATGATCTATACGTTTTTAATCACTATAATCACAAAGAGAAAAGAAAGTGGAATTCGCTGTCAATGGGGGGAAGGAAGCATTTAAAATAAAAAAACAAAGCAAACCCCAGTGGCCCAAAAGTTAGCCTTTATAGCCACGCACAAAGCAGCTGTTAGACATGCCTCAAAGAACTATAAGAAAATATAGTTTTAATATGTGAGGACATAGGGAGTCTCATCAGATATATGGCAACTAAAGAAAGAATGACATTGCAACTTCAGAGTGGAAAATTACAGTAACTGAAATTAAACCATTCCTGAAGGTGCCAGAAAGACGACATGAGCGATAGAATAAGTGTAGTCATTTCCCTAAGAAAAACATGCGTGCACAGATGGTGTTTCTTGGGAAGCAGGCTCTGCTATGGAGATTCCCTGGCAAAGTATGTGTTAGGAGAGCTTTGGGATTCACACGCTTTTGAGGGAGGAGAACAGAGGGAGAGATAGGTTGCTCTACAGGCCCAGGGAGAGAATCTGCCAGCGGCATCGAGAATTCTGGGGTGGAGGCTGGCACGTGAGGGTTCCTCGAGTTCAGGTGAGAGGGCGGAGGCTTTGTACTCCTCATTCTGTGTGTGAGAGTCATTCCCTCCCCCCGTTTCTCACTCAGGATGGCACCGTTACCCCGAGTGGGGTTTTACTTCTTTGAAGCTCAGCTACTTTTCTCCTTAGGCCCCAGGTCTGGTTCTCGGCCTTCTTTGCCTTCCATTTTCAGGAGATGAGAGTGTGTTTATATGCAATCATTAAGGCCTCTGTTTTCCGCATTTAATTTTTAATTATCAGTCACTCTTAAGCTTAGCAATAGCCTCCCAGTCCTTCTATCCTATCGTTACCATTTATCACACATTTCCAGACCAGCTAAAGTGGTCCTTGCCAGGGGTGAGACATTGCAGGTCGCAGCCAGGGAATCTTCAAGTGACTGCCTATGATCTTGTGCTGGGGACTGTCTGTGCTCCAACTGCTACAGCGGGGTTTTTTTCACCAGCTGGATGGCAGCTTCAAAATTGCATTTTAGCGTCTCTTTTATTTGGATGATTTTCGGCACCAACTGTTATGGTTTAAGATTTTTAGCTTGCAAGATCCGAGAGTGAAATTAACACCCAAGATGTTCATGATAAAGAGCGATTGGAATCACCCCAGGATGAGGTGGAGGGTTGTGGTACAGAAGGAAAGATGAGTTGTGGTGCCATCCTGGACATGCCCTGAGCCTTGTCCATGGAGACATTCGTACCTGAGGCAGGAGTGCGAGGGTCCGGGCTGGGGCACCTGGATCTTATGTCCCATGTTCATCTGCCATTGAATGCAGACTGCTTGCGAGAAGAATTATACTTGGAATTGGAAATAGCCAAAGTAGTCTACACCCAGACATCTAGCAGCACCCCCAGAAACTGAGGGGGGAACTGGATGGCACATGGCAGCTTTCATCATGAAATCCCTAAATCTGTTTGAACAGTGCCTAAAGCTAAAATTAAATAGGCATCTTGTATATGGCAGATCTATTGACACTCTCTATGAATATCCTATATCATTTTAATTTTGTAATTTCTCAAAAACAGGTATCAGACAGCCCAGGTAACGCAAATTCACTTTTGCCTTCTGCTGTTTTTCCGTTATCAAATCCCGTTAGTTTTACGAGAGTTTATACGGCAGGATGGGGCACAGAGTGGAAGTTCTCCAGCACCACAAGCATCTGCATTTTCCAAAATTCCAGTTTAACGGAGAAGAATGGTAGCAATTCCATCTTTAAATGTTACAGCCACGATGTGACTAAAGTATATTTATTATATCAAAATGGTCAAGCAACATCTCACTGTGCTATTAATTGGGGAATGCTACTGCTTTATAAATTTTTATCATGAGTTACGCAATCATCAGATTTACTAGCTAAGTTTTAGACACAGTTAAAAATTATGGCGGTGCCTGTGGCTCAAAGGAGCAGGGTGCTGGCCCCATATGCTGGAGGTGGTGGTTTCAAACCCAGCCCCAGCCAAAAACTGCAAAAACAAAAAAAAATTATTTTAATAAAATCTTCCCTCAATTTTGGCTTAAAATTAATAAGCATAACTTATTATTATCTTATATTTGATAAAACTCTGATATCCCAAATATTATTTTTTAAAATGAATATGCAGTAGAAGCTCCCTAGCTGACCACCTCTCTACACTGACCACCTCCTAAGTTGACCTAATTTTCATAGACTGGACATGCAGCACATGTGGTCAATATGGCAGGCCTAGTTCCTCATGCCGACCACCTCTGTATATTGAACATGTGTTACCGTCCCTTGGGTGTTCACCTTACAGAGGTTTTCCTGTATTTAGCTTAAACTTTACATTTAAGGTGATATATTGGATCCTTATGAGTCAGTTTTCTCACCTGTAAAATCACTTGGATCCAGTTCAACCTGACTCAACTTGGACTTTTGTTAGGCTTTGTTGCAGATGCCTGCAGAGGCTGAGGGAGAGTGCAGTCGGAACCCCCCTGAGCCCTCAGGTTCTCGGGAGGCTGAGGTGGTTGGACTGCTTTAGGGCAGGAGTTCCAGACCAGCCTGAGCAGCATAGCAAGACCCCATCTCAAAAACAAACAAGAAATTAATCAGTAGCAAAGATAATAATCCTCAAGAGATAGTGCTGGTGGAAGGGGAGCTTTCTATTTCCCTAAACTACATTTAGAAGGATTGAGTATGCACTCGGTTCAAATTTAACATGATGTGAAAGGACTATGCTTCCTACACACGAATGAAATTCTGAATATTTAAATAAACTGCATGTCTGGGTCGCTGCTTATTGGAAGTGCAGAGCTAGAATGTAAAATTTTGATATTGATTTGAAAAATTTGACTTTGCATTCCAGATTGCACCATCCCGTCTTCCTTTAGTCTCACCACATGCTCGGTGTGCACATTGAGTGAGAACCGGCCAAACTACGGCCCACCCGGCCACGTGCTCAGGAGCAGCAGAAGGCAGGAAGGTACCCTTGGTTCTCTGGTACAAAGTGTCAATTACAAAAGACCCAATTACAAATAGTCATCACAGTGCCAAAACCTGCAAACAGTATTTTCTCTCAAGAACTACAGTGACAAGTTGTACCTAATTTATTCTGACAATGACCTCTGTGGCTATAAAATTTGGTGAAATAAGTTAACTTCGACTTATACCTGAAAACTGAAGAATACCTTAAACACTTCACTATCTTTGATTTGAAGGTTCATCCAAACACTTAAATAGTTAGAGAAATCTCCTTTTCCAAATATTTGGTCAAAACCTGTCTGTGTATCTTTAATATCTGAGATCTCGTGTTAAGTTTGTTGAAATACTTTTCAATCCAAATTTACAGATTTTCAGTTCCAAGAGAAGGAATACATTTTCGAGGCTCTGTCATCCACTGAAAACTCCAGTGCTCAATGTACCTGGCTGTGCTGCAGGAAAGACAATATGCGAAGTTCCCCGAGAAAGACCTACAATCTCTTTAATCTACATGCATTTGCTAAAATAAACTCCCAACTTTCTTCCTGATACCAAAAAGCACCCATCACATCATTCTCACGACGCATTATTGAGTGCTTACTGCAGGCCTCAAAAAGCAGTCCGACATAGCTGTTAGGAATACAATTTTTGAGACCAGAAATGCCAATTTCAAGCTTTGTCTCTATGACCTTTCTCTCTACATACCTGTTTTCTTCAACCCTAAAAGGGGAATAAGAACAGTTCCTTCCCCACAGGATGTTATATGGTTCCTATTTATAAAACTTTAACAAGAAGGAAAAAGATAACAACAACATTTATAAAACACCCACAACTACTATTAATTGGGTGAACTTTCCAGCATTTCACCTTTATGAAAATATAAAATTTTTATTTGTTACATGTAATTCACAGGCACACTGGTGTTAACATGATTTTGACTAGTATCTTAATGCTATGAAGACATAGTAAGCACTCTAAAATGGGAACTAATGTCCTCAGGCATGTAAAGTTGGACCCCCTTTTTATAAATGAGGAAAGTATAGACTTGCTCTAAATAACTTAAGTTAACCACTAGCTTAATATGCAACAGCTCTGCAAAGCAATTGGAAAATAAATGAAGTAAGAGCTTAATAATAAAAACCAATGGAGCCTGAGAGGAGAGCGCCTGATGTGAGGAATCTGGAATGTGAGGAAATATGTTACAGGCCTTTTGTGCATCAGGGGACATGCGGAATGCTCAATTCAAACCACTTCTCAGAGTGACAGTGACTAAGCAGAAATACCCGCAGTTGGTACAGGAGAATATTGAGAGATGAAAACACCGTTTCATTTACATTCTGTCTGGAGAAAGTGTTTTTCCTCCCTAACATGCCTTCCTATCCCTCAGCCCTGAGTTACTACCCAGTGAAAGCTGTAAGGAGGAATAGATTGGCTAAATATAGGATGCTCAGAGGGCCAGCCAGCGATGGGGTTTGCTGCCTCATGAGTTATTGGGCACCTGTCACCGCAGAAATACACTCAGGGCTGCATGGCCATTTTTCAGGAATGATTGAGAGAAATTTTTTTGTGTTGGGTTCAACCGGGTATCCCCGTGGGGTCATGCCAAGGATGAGATTCTGTGACTCTGAATCTTGTCAAGGTCACGCAGTGCGGTGATGAAAGTCAGATTGTGCTTGTGAAAAATATAGCCAGAAAAAGGAGCTTTTCTATGAAAGAAATGTGACATCTGAAGCTTCCTCGGAGGGGAAGTATTTCACAGAGCTCCTCCTGATCTAAGACAAAAGGGAAAATGTCAGCAGAGATGAAGGGAGTCAAGTGGGACCCAGCTCTGCGTGGGGAGAGCGGACGGGCGGCACCAGGGGAAGGAATCCAGCATGTGATCCTAAAACCTCTGTCCTCAGAGCAAGCTCTGGTGGGAGAACATGATCCCGAACAGGCAAGGAACCCCGGGCTCAGGCAAGGCTCTTTGCATCCATCAAATGTCAACAAACAAAATTCATATCACCACACATAGTTCACATATTATATACATATAAAACAAAGAAGAATATCATGAACCGTTTAGTACCTGTGCAAAAAAAAATCCTCCGAGGGCTAGGTTCATTATTGAATAATAACGATTTATATTAGCTAAAGAAATTATTATGTTTGGGGTTAGCTAAAAATACATGCAATGACTACACCATCAAGAGTTGCAACAATAATAATTCAAAGTACATCAATGACGTTAGGTTAGCCAATGCGATGTACTTACTTCCAAGGACTTGCAGGGAGGTGCTGGGCTTCAGCTCAGCCACCACATCCACAGTGTTTTCAGGTGAGACTTGGAAAGTGAAGCTCCATTGGTCCAATTTGAAATCCCAGGTTCTTGCTCATATTTCAGAATTGCTAAAGGTGATCAGTGAGAAGGTAAAATTATATTCAAAGAGATGACTTTTTATTTAATATAATCTGCATACTGCACAAACCCTGTTCTTCCCCAACCAGTGCCAGCGTCATTTCTTATGTAACTTCTCTCCAGTCTTCAAGCCTCAACTCAATTCTCCCTATTGTTCCATCCATTTCTTCCAGACACGGCCTTTTCTGTCAACTGCAGTGACAAACTATTCACTGCCTTAGATTTTCTTCTATCATATATGATCTGCTTCTTCAAATACAATGCAAACTATTTGAGAGTAAGGATGCTGTCTAAATAGCAGTCCAATTAGATGGTGTATATCACCAAATATGTGAACCTTCTGCTCTCCAGGAAAAGAAATTCATAATCACACTTCAGGGTTTCTGGTCCTTCTGAGGACCTCCAGACTAAAGAGACCAGCCTGGAAAACCCATTCCTCACCGTTAAGTTGGGATAAGGCTGCTCCTTTCTTGGAGATTTACAACAGGAGCACTTAATAGGCACAGACATGTTCTGCATGTGGAACCAATTCAAACATATTTAAACTGTACGTTAAATTTAAAATGCATTCTCAGCCTAGCAAGGTGGCTCATGCCTCTAATCACGGCACTCTGGGAGGCCTAGGAGAGTGGATTGCCTGAGCTCAAAAGTTTGAGACCAGCCTGAGCAAGAGTGGGACCCAACTCTACTAAATAGAACAATTAGCGGACATTGTGGCAGGTGGCTACAGTCCCAGCTACTTGGGAGTCTGAGGCAGGAGGATCACGTGAGTTCAAGAGTTTGAGGCTGCTGTGAGCTGTGATGCTACGGCACTCTACCAAGGGTGACAGAGACAGATTCTGTCTCAAAAAAAAAAAAAAAAAGAAAGAAAGAAAGAAAAGAATTTCTAGAATACCTTTGAGCTCAGAGACATTTAATTGTAACCATTAACAAAATTTTCCAGTAAATACTTTGATCTCCACTAAGAGCAAATATGCTCAAGTTCAAGACTCAGTGATCTCGGGGAAAAGGAATGTATCAAACCAATAACTGTTACTTTCAAATTATAAGAAAACTGTGATATTTCCTCAACTTGTAAGTATTGATCCATTCTTGTTGATCTTCATGCAACTTTTTGTAAAGTTTACTACTAATTCCAGAAAAGTAGTTAGAAAAATTTCTTCTAATTTTAAATAATCTTTCTATTCCTATGTGTTGCTCTCTCTTCTCATCTTATTTTTCTCGGTTAAAATAAAATCTCACATGCTCGTATGTTCCTCTTTTAAATTTGGCTTCATTGTGACAATTATGCAACCACAATGACCATCTCCATTTTACAAGGCATTTCCAGTGTCATTATAAATAAAAGTGATATATTTTGATACTTAGACAAGAATGTTAAACAGTGATAGAATATGTAGAAAATGAAGTATCTAGGTCCTAAAATATCTTCATTCCTTCCATGTGACCCTCTAGGCTTTTCTCTCTGGAATTCTAGAACACCTGATGTGGACTAAATCGTGACACCCATTTCAGAATTCCTATCGAGCCCCTAACCCCTGCAGTGACTATGTTTGGGGAACTGAATTAGGTAAAGTGAGGTCATAAGGATGCGCCCCAAATCCAACAGAACTGTATCCTTTTAAGAAAAGGAGGAGATTGATTCTGTTCTCTCCATGCACACAGCAAGGAAGGGCCAAGTGAAGACACAGAGAGAAGGTGGCTGTCTGCAAGCCAGGATGAGAGTCCTCCCCAGCACCCACCCTGCTGGCTGGAATCTCAGACTTCCAGCTGCCAGGAACCCCCACAGAAAAGAAATACGTGCATCTGTGGCTACAACCCCCAGTCTGTCATGTGTTTTTATGAAAGCCTCAGCTGGTCCTCTTAGGACTTCTGTGAAAAAATTCTTTTTTTCTTGCTTGTACTTTTCCTCTTTCAGCACCTTGGAGCACTCTTTGTGTCTACTTCCAGTTTAGAATACTTACTATTAATGAGACAAGGAAAAGGAAAAATCAAAAGAAAAATAAAAGTGAAATGTGAAAGTCATCATATTCCAGAATTCTTGCAGTCTGCTCTTTTTTTTTTTTTTAAATTGTAGATAAACTGTTTCAATGTAGAACGAAAAACAAGTTCTTTCTGTCCTATCACTTCACTGAAAAGATAATCAGATTTGGATTTGGGGCGCATCCTTATGACCTCACTTTACCTAATTCAGTGATAGCGAAACCATGTGAGCACGTAGCGTATTAACCCAAATGGAATGGTATTTCTAAATGCACATGTTCTTACTGGCTAAAAGTAACAGACTTACTTCGCTACTTCTGGCAGAGCAAATTGCAGGGCAAAGCCTGACTACAGAGATGAAGATGGTTCTCTTCCCACAGGGGACGCCTGGTGAGTGACACAGCAAAAAGAGGGAGCAGGTGATCGCCAAGGAACAGGAGCTCAGGGAGGACAATACATGAGAGCCATGCTAAGATCTGCAGCATGAAGAAACCTGCCTATTCATGAAATTGTTTGCAAAACTACTCCAAGAAGTGACTAATTAATGGAACTTTGAAATATGTATAGTACTTTTGCCATGTATTCTTCAGTGTGATGCATTCCATGAATAAATAAGTAAATACATTTTAAATTGTGATCATTAGGTTACTGTTTTGTTTTTAGAAATATCTGAAGTGATATTTTGAGGCTAGATGAGGTATTCTATTATGTAAATGGTGTTAGTAGTCATTATTCTAAGGATAAATGTTAAAATTATAACATTGTAGAAACAGGAACACAGTAATGTCTTAGTAAATTAAATGGTGAATCTCAGTATGTACTTAAGATTTGTAAAAAAATATATAGAGATATAGATACAGATAAAGATATTTTTAACTCTTCCCATTAAAAATGGCCTAAAGGCAGTGCCATGCCGGTGGCAATGAGCATACTATCGGTAAATGGTACCCAAGTTGGAGCCTATAGCACCTTTTCCCAGGAAGCTGCATCTAGGCTCCTTTGAGAAATGGCTCATTTCCAATTTGGTAAAAAGAAGGTATAATGAAACCTTGGTGCATCTGGTGCCACAGAGTAAAGGCACTTTTAAGTAGTAACTGGATAACAGCAAAGGACATAAAATCCAGAATGAAGGAGCTCCCACTGGTGAAATTTATGGTAATTTGAGCATTTAGAAAACACTACGGATCAAAACTCAATGAAGAACTGAAAGTCCATGAAAAATCTTAAAAAGAAAGACTGACATCTTCATGAGAAATTCTGACCAGTTAAGAAGGCCAGGGTTGGGGGATCCGGGCAATATAAATTAAAACCCTTCAATTTCTCCTACATGCAACTGTCCAAAAATGCCTTATCTGTGCTCGTAAATAGTATATGTCAGGAAAAAATATCAGGAGATTAGTGATGATTTATTATGCCACTTTCCCACTTGTCTATTTTGTAACCAACACGGATTAATTAGAAGATGCACTTAAGTCTATTTTTATTCTCCTCCTATCAGAAGTGTATCTGCTGTGGGCCAGGCACGAGGGCTCACACCTGTAACCCCAGCACTCTGGGGGGTAAAGTGGGTGAATTGCCTGAGCTCAAAAGTTTGAGACCAGCCTGAGCAAGAAGGAGACCCTATCTCTAATAAAAATAGAAAAATTGACTGGGCATTGTGGCCAATGCCTGTAGGCCCAGCTACTTGAGAGGCTGAGGCAAGAGCATTTCTCAAGCCCAAGAGTTTGAGATTTCTGTGAGCTGTGATGCCATGAGGCTAGCCAGGAGACAGAGTGAGACACTGTCTCAAAAAAAAAAAAAAAAAAAGAAAGTGTCTGCCGTATGTCGAATTGAGGTTCAATGGAATGAGGCCCTTATATTTTTAACCAAACTATAAGAATGTTGATTACTTTTTTTTAGCCGGGCGTTGTGGTGGGCACCTGTAGTCCCAGCTACTCGAGAGGCTGAGGCAAGACAATCACCTAAGCCCAGGAGTTGGAGGTTGCTGTGAGCTGTGACTCCACAGCACTCTACTGAGGGCAATAAAGTGAGACTCTGTCTCTACAAAAAAAAAAAAAAATAGGAATGTTGATTAGTGATAGTATTAGTGATACTGTATTTACATTTAAATTATTTACTTTAAATAATTTGAAGTTTCCACAACATTATAAAATAAATTTATTACCAGAATATTTGTATTTCTTGAGAATTTTCTACATATAAAGAAGATGCTAAAAAAAAGTATGCATATTTTAAGAAAGGGAAAAACTGTATTAAAATTGTAAAACTCAATATATACCTGTAATGAAAGATGAATACAAGTCACCTTTGAGCACCTCTTGCAATTGAAAAAGTCAAATGTTATTTGAATATTATAATTTTAATAGTGTTTTCCCTTTCTTAAAATGTATAAACATTTTTGGCACCGTCTGTATATATTTAATGAATTACCATATATATCAACTATAAGACTTTTTAATTAAATAATTTCTAGAAAGAAACTAGTGGTTCCCAAAGCACCTACTAAATGTATTTTAGGACAAAGGAAGAAAACAAACAAAATTTACTATAATTCACTACAGTAAGGTTGATAGCCAAGCTTTTGCCAAAACTTAAAATTTGCCTTAATAATGGTGTACATGAAGATAGATTTTTAAAAGTAAAGGAAAAGAATGTGTGTTGTCCCCACTGTCCTACTGGAGAGGAGGCTGGGCCTCCAGGTGGAGCCTCTAACCTGAGGCAAAATGGGAAAAAATATTTATAACTATGCATCTGAATAAAAGGCTAATAAAAGGAACTCAGATCAGCAAGAAAAAAATCAAACAACCCTATTAAAAAGTAGGCAAAAGACTTGAACAGCCAGTTTTCACATGGAGATAGACTAGTGGCCAACAAACACAGGAAAAAATGATTATTGTCGCCGATCATCAGAAAAATGCAAATCAGAAGTGCGGTGAGATCCTGCCTGACCCTGGGAGAATGGCTTATGTCAGAAAGTCCCAAAGCAAAAGATGCCTGGATGGATGTGGAGAGAAAAGAATACTCAGCCACTGTTGGGGAGACTGCAGACTAGTCTGCCTCTGTGCAAAATCGTACGGAGATACCTCACAGAACAAGAGGTGGACCTGCCCTTTGATTCAGCGATCCCATTACTGAGTCCCCCCCCCAAAAAAAGATGTTTTATCGAAAAAACACTTGCACTCGAGTGTTTATAGCAACACAATACAGGACCTCAAAGATATGGAAACAACCTAAGTGCCCAACAATACAAGAGTGGATTAATAAAATGTGGTATGTGTGTGCCATGGAGAACTACTCAGCCATTAAAAAAAAAAAAAAAAGGCAGTCTACTTATGTTTGTAACAACCTGGATGGAATCGGACACCATTCTCCTAAGTGAAGAATGGCAAGGGTGGAAAAACGAACACCACCTGTACTCAACACTGAACTTGAACTAGTCTATTAATACTTATGTGCACATAGGAAAGTAAATTAAAACTCAATGGGAATCGGATACAGGAAGGAGGGGAGAGGGAGTCATACCGAATGGGTATACTGCATATATTCTGGGTGAAAGGTACACGTTTATAACATCAACTTAAAATGTACAAATGCAAATTGTGTGACCAAAACGTGTGTGTACCCTTGTGATACACTGAAATAAAAATAAATAAATAGAAAAGAAATGCAGACCCTACCTCAGTAGAGAACTGTGGTTGCACCCTCTTTCCTGACACAATTCCCTCTTTCATTCTGAGGCTCCAAGTCCAACAAACAAACATATAAACAGAATTGTCTTTATGGAGGGAGGGAGGTGGTGTCCTCAGGGCACTGGGTGTCAGGAGATGAGAGTTGGCAGTCAAGGTACCAGCCCCAAATTACTCCATGAGTTCTTTCCCAGTGACTGGTCGGCAGAGAGGATGAGGGGAAAATAGTCAAGACATAAGAAGGAAGTTTTTTAAGAATCTGGCCAGGATACTTTCCACCTCCACAGGTGAGGACCAGCGGAAAGCCCGGAACTCTGGGCCAGCTCTGTTTTTATTACCCCCATCGTGGCTTTAATCATCAATCTAATGGGAAAGGCTAAACCCTTACGTCATGGTTCTTGCTGGGCTTGCACTTTCTAACCAAACTATTTCTTTCACTAGCTACCTAGTTAGACTGATTTGCCTCTTTCTTTTATTACACTAAGTTATTTATGATCTTAACACAAACTGAGCATGGGACAGCAAACACAGTCCAGGATCAGAATTCACAGCAGACCCAGTGAGACCACCACACAAATCTCAGCAGTGAAGATTAAGCCCCCAGGAAGACTTGTGGGCAGACGAGCTGGTGCTGCTGCCACTACCGAGAAAACAGAAGAAAGGTGGCATTTTCCTCAGGGTGCTATTTTCCTAACTCCCCAAATGCACTCACAAGCCTTGCTCTGAGCGCTCAGAGGGTGTGCACTGGGGCAGGGGTGAAGCTCCAGCTCCCCGAGACAGTTTCCTGGTTTGAAAACACCAGGCTTCATGTTGTTGTGGGTTTCTCTGATCCACTTCTCTCCTGTCTCTATTCCCTTTTGCCCATCATCTGCAATCATTTTCTAAATTCAGTTCCTAACCTAATAAACAATTAAAGATTGGTTTTACACTTATTAAATCATTATTTCTAGCAACGCAAGCACATCGAGATACGACTCTTCCTTTAAGTACCCCCAGGTCCACCCCGCAACATTGAAAAGCAGAGACACGGCCAAACCGGGGCTGGACCGCTGCGGAGCGACCCAGGCAGCTCCGTTTTGATCTCTGGGGCAGGTTCTGTACAAGGACAGGTGCTCTTCTTCCAGCTTCACTTTCTGACAGCAAGCAAGGCCACCGAGGTGTGACTGTCCTGCAGCAACTGGGGGCCCTTCTGAGTGCTGTAGGCAAGTGTCAGCGGACACATGAGGCTCCACAGACTCCACAGAGCACAGGGGCCCCTCAGAGCAGCGGTGCCACCCTGCGCCATCACCAACGTGCCTGTCCCCAAAGGGCTCCCCATCCCGTGGCTAGTCCATCCAGACGCCTTGCAGTCACCCAATTCTGTAAAGTAAACTTACTGCCCTTAAATACATGGAATGGTTTCTGTTTTTTGCAAGAATACCTGCCTTATATTGCTGTCTGACTCATACCTTTTTGCCTCACATTACTTTAAGAGAAAACGACAAATACACTGGTCCTGGAACTGTATTCAGGCTCTGGGAGTGTTTGAATTTCCTGTTGAAAAAGTAATTAAGCACTTTAATTTGTACAAATAATCAACACATTGAATCCCATAATGGCATAAATGTATACATGATCTATGTACAAATTACTTAATAAAAAAAGAAAGAAAAAGTAATTAATTAATCAATAAGCAACTTTAGACACACACGAGTTTTCCAGAGCTGTGCGCTTTCCTGCCAATGGCTGCTGGCTGCTTGGCTGCACCACCTGCGCCTGGTGCCTGCGGGTCTCAGGACGTGCTCCGTGCGGACACCTGTCTCTCCCGGACCCCAGACGTGAGGGGTTTGTGGCCATAGTGGAGAATATCTCAGAGCACATACGTAAGACAGGTGTGAGCGCTCCTGCTGGAACAGAGCAGAGCAGCGCACACTGTCCCCTGCATGAGTAACCATGGCAAGTGACCGATTGGGACCATGAAAGTTTACTCCAGAATAAGGGAAAGGGAACATGCCCTTCATAAGCTGGAGAAAAACAGCGCGTGCCCCCAGTTACAGGCGGGCACACCACGTGCACATTTGTGTGTAATTTTTTCATAGAGAGAAAAGAAAGAAAACTAACAACAACTCAAAGCAGCCCAATAAATCAGGCTGAGACCTGATACACACAGAGCCAGTCTTGAGAGCCAAATTCATGTTTGGTGGGATAACTCCGGGACTGGGTCTTGGAATAAGAGAGCTATTTTGGAACTCTGCCAGTATAGCCATTAATACAGGGAGCCCTGTCCCCAAGGCTTTAAGGACATACACCTCTTTTCTGTTTGTTTCTGGGTTTTGTCTTCCATCTGGCAAATAGGCCAGGGACTTTCTGGCCTGGGGTTTGGGGAACGTTTACCCTGCCTTTCTCAGTCCCCTTCCTGCACACATCTGAGTAAGTATCAGATATCAGATACTCTCTTTCCTCCAGGCATCTTTAAAATAGGGTTAGGGTCTTTCCTTGCAAGACCTATAGGTCAATGGGATTGAACTGGCTCTTCTGTTTCTAAACCTAATAGTTATTGAAATGAGCATGAGTTGCTATACATACAGGAAAGAATAGCCAATTTACCTAAATACACAGCCAGAAAGACAAACACTCATATTTAAATGTAGATATTAATGATGCTTTTATAATACACCCATGCATTATTTAGGAGATTGTCTGACTTAACATTAATGTTTCATGAATATTGTTTATTTTTCTAGCAATTATTTCTATTTTAATGCTAATGTTTATTTGGGGAGGACTCAAAACGCTCAAGCAGGTCATAGCATTTGGGGCAGTAGCAACACGTAGAAAGAAGGTTTTATTTTGTTTTCCAGAATATCTCTACCAACACCCCACATCTAGCCATTAGTTATTTGGTCTTTACTAATGACAGAGATGTCTTTCCAAGCCAGAGATATTTCCTCAGAGACTGTGAATGGCTGGGAGAATTCCATTCCTGTCCGTCTCACTCAAACACCCCTATGTGTGGGAAATGCTTGCTAGAATCCTATAAGGCTTCTTCTGAGGCATAAGTGGCAAACTTTTAGTATCCTAATGTCAATGTAGGTTTCTGTGCATGGTGCCACGTTAGTCATCTGGTCCTAATCCTCTGGACTTTTAAAAAATATTGTTTTCTTACATTTACATTTTCTCATGAATCTATTTTCAGTTAAAACTATCTAATTAAGATTGGAGTACCAAACACTGTAACAAGACAGTCCTTGGAAATGTCAGTTTTCACATAGTTGTTGAAGTAAGCCAAAAGACTTGGTAATGAAATAGCGAAGGAAGGGCCTGAATTTGGCAGGGAGTAAAAAGCAGAGAGCATTCAGCGGCACATACCTGGAAATGCCCTTGGCAAGACAGAAGTAAACCAGTGTATTTGGAGACCGTGAGACTTACTGGACTTCAAAGATAGCCAGAGCAATTCCGGACACAGGATGCCTGGACTGATGTAAGATTTAGCTGTAAGCACAGGACAGCATGATTAATTTTATGACTGCATATTTTTATTGATTGGCTAGATCTTGCTGGCTTCTGGAGCACTGATGGTGGATAAATGACATCTTGGTGCCCTGACTCCAGGACAATTCGTCATTTCTCCCTTCCTCTCCAGGACCACCACACTAGGCTTCCCCCACGGACCACAGCACCTGGAGCCGTGTGGTCGAGAAACGGAACAGCGTTCCCTCCACCTTCATGTTAATTCAGGTTGATGCTCCACTGACTCTCTGGGACTTTGGAAAAAGTAACCAGGGCAGCAGGATGCCTGTGTGACAGACTCAGAGAAGTCTCACTGCGCTTTTCATGATGGAGAGTTCTTGGTAGGAAATGGAGCCACCCCGGGGCTGTATTTCTAGCCCATCTTCCACTGTTGTGGAGCTTTTTAACTAATTGTCAAAATGAAATACAAGTGATGCAATGTGAGTCTCTTCTGGGACGTGCCTTTGCCCACTCTTTCCTACCTGTTGTCTGGAAGGCCAGGCCATTGAGGCCCAGAGGGTGGTAGAACCTCAAATCCTTACTTGGAAAAAAAAAACGGTCTATGGATCATGAACAGTATCAGTTCATGAGAAAGACTTTATTGAGTTAAATCAATAAAAATTTGAGTCCCACTTCATACATATCCCAGATTTTTAAAAAATGCATGGTTAATTAAACCTGGAGATGCAGATGAAGTTATAAAAACTCTTGTTGGAGAAAGTACAGTCTTTGCACATTAAAAATTATAAGGTGAATATTTTTCATATATCCTAACGTCCCACATTGCCCAAATAACTTAATCAGAATTCCAGAATCAAGAAGAGAAAATGATTACTATTACGATAAACACACGCACGGACGCTTCTCTGGATAACAGCTAATTCTTTTAAATATTGCAAGTTTATTTGTGAACTATAAGATGTCCAGAAGGCCACCATACATAGAGCAAAATGGGAAATTGTAGCAAAAAATGTATCTTTATTCACAAAATATTTACAAAATTTTCTCTACATGTTGGTCACCACTTTGTAAAATTCTATCATGAATGTACATTTAGCTGCATTTTCTCATTTTCCCTATGTATGGCAACTTTGAGGATGCTGTATATTATCAGGGGGTAAATATTTAACTGAGACAGATTTTTTAAAATAAAATCAGCTTTTGCCAGAATGTAAAGCCACCATATGAATAAATAAAATAATTCATTATAAATAATCCTTTTCTAGGCACACTCAGGGAAAATATTAAATTATATTAGATGTAATTACTCAAATTTAACTTTCATTCTACAAAATCTCAGTATTCTGAAAAGCAGCAGGGTTATCACCAAGGGCTCTCTTTAAGTAACATGCATAATTTTTCACCTCATCTCATAAATTAATGTCTGCATTTGTCGTGGACTTCATGAAAATGCTGATATAACCGTCAGTGTCTCCATGGAGTACGGTTCTAAAAGCATTGAATCCTGAAGTTGCAAGGTGGTTTTCTGCTTCCTCACACAAAGTGAGAATGGCTCCATCCCCACTCCAGAGCGCAAGCAGCCGCTCGCTCTCGGACATGCTTCTCTTCCATAACTTGTGTCTGTTGCTTGTCTCTAGACACACCCAGCTAACCGCAGCTGAGACAGCACCCATGGTGCAAACTCTGACACCGAGCTGGTCACTTAGACCGCGTAAGTTCACCATGTTGCCTTTCAGGAAAACAGCCACATGGAATCAGAATAGCCTGATTTAGTAAATCACAGTCAACCCATGGGTAGATCTGACAAAACGTAAGGCTGAATTCCCAGTTTTGGCTCAGCAATTTCTCTTGCCAGGAATAGTGTGGAGATGATACTGCACTGTGCTTGTATCACCAGTTTTTAAGATCTCAACTTTGCACAAGCAATTTAGTGTAGACCATGGTACTGGACTGATAGGAATGGCCAGCAGAGCAGGTTCAGAAACAGTGCCTGGGTGTCACAGCACAGGTGTACTTTCAACAACCCAGGTGTGAACTGTGCCGGTCCCTGAAGAGGCCGACTTTTCTTTTGTCCCTGCCTCCCTGAGACAGATGGACCAGTTCTTCTCCTCCTCATCGTCCTCATCCGTCTCAAGGTGAAGACAATGAGGGTGAAAACCTTTATTATGATCCACTTCCACTTAATGAAGAGCGAATGTATTTTGTCTTGTGATTTCCTTAAAAACATTTTCTTTACTCTAGCTTACTTTATTTTAAAATATAGTACACAATATGTATAACATACAAATTATGTGTAAATCAACTTTATGCTATTGGTAAGAGTTCCAGTCAACAGTAGGCTATTAATAGTTAAGTTTTAGGAAAGTCAAAAATTATACATGGATTTTGGCTGTGTAGGTGGGGGGTTAGCACTTCTCACTCTCGTGTTGTTCAAGGACTAACTGTAATTAAAGAAGAAAAAAAGATGGAGAAGAAAGAAAAGAAGTCCAGATGGAGGCAGAAGCAGCAATTTGCTAAAACTTGCAAAATAAATGAGTAAATGAATGAGTGGAGCTTGGGGGACTTGGATAGGAAAGGGCATCTCGACGTAAAGGACATTAAGTTTAAGTCCAGCAAGAACTACTTTCAAAAAAATGTTTCAAGTAATATAGTTACATAACACCAACCTTTTTGGAGATTTTGCCTTGGAGAAAAGGAAAGCTACAGTAAGTTTTCGTGAACAATATAAGAAGGTGATTAAAGAGGACAGTTACTGCAGCACCAGGTTTTTACAACTAATGCATCTTGTTTATTTTGGGAGCAGATGCTTTCTAAAACACGAATTTACTCATGCGCGCGGGTCCATTTATACATACCATGGCTTTATTGCTTCCCACTAAACCTCCCATTTTATGATACCCTGTTCTTGCCAAACACAGATTATTTTTTCTCAATGCTACTGTTAGGAATATAATGGCCCCACATTTGAGAAGAGACTCCTGCAGTTCTGACAACTGTAAGACTATACAATTGGACCATGTGTTGTTTAAACAGTATATACAAGTATATTTTCCCTACAATCAATCAATCAGTAAAGAAATAAATTATCTACCCAAGAGGTTGCTGAAAGTGGAGTGGACAAATTGCCTTAAAACAAACAAAGGCAACATCTAAGCTTTTGATTCATGGAATGTTGTTAATTTATAATTTGCATAGCTTGAGATCTAGAGACAGGTGAGCAGGGAGTTCTTTGTGGTTTTAGTTTGTTTTGATATTATTTACCTCAGTCTCAAAGCCATTATGTAAGAAGATTTCGGATGTTAAGAATAAGTACTTCGATGGTTACCTAAGGAGTTTTCAGGAGAAAAATATTATTCCTGGCTCCAGCATATGTTTTGACTTGTGATTCAATGAAATGAGTGCAGAAAACTTTATAGTTCAGCTTTATAATCTGAGATTAGAGCTTAAAGGAATGAGCCCATGTATTTTATCCACTAGTCCTCTTAGTGCTCCTGTGAAAAGCACAGGTAATCACTAGTCGATATTTACAATGTTTTTTTTTTTAATTGGAGAGAATTACAACCTAAGTCACAGCCTTTCTTCTATGAATATAGAGTACTTGAGTTTAGGGACAGCCTGATCAGCCTGGCATCATGGTTCTGCGCCCACCTGACGGCAGCCGACGTGACTGTGTGGATGTCGCCTCAGAGACATTACATGCTTCAATAGATATGCGTCCCTGAAACATCACCCAATTTCTAAAGACTCCTGGCCCAGGGGTTCTAATTGTAAGAATTCTTAATGTCTTGTGGAGTTCAAACATTCCTAATATAAATGCAGCAATTTAATAGACCTTCCATTTCCTTTCTCATAAAATTATTCACTTAATCACGAGGTACCAAGTGCAATAGATAAACCTAATTTTAAATTTTAGAATATTCCATTATTCAATCATAATAAAAGACTGCTTTGTGTGATAAATATCATGGAGTGCAGCAACATTTTGTTTTCGAAATCTGAATTTCATTTCTTTCTTTCTTTTTTTTTCTTTTGGAGACAGAGTCTCACTACATCACCCTCAGTGGAGTGCTGTGACATCACAGCTCACAGCAACCTCCAACTCTCAGGGCTTAAGTGATTCTCTTGCCTCAGCCTCCCAAGTAGCTGGGACTACAGGCTCCTGCCACAACACCTGGCTATTTTTTTTGTTGCAGTTGTCATTGCTGTTTAGCAGGCCCAGGAGGGTTTGAACCTGCCTGGCTCTGTGTGTATGGCCAGTGCCATAACCACTGTGCTAGAGTGCTAAGCCTGAATTTCATTTCTTGACGTAAGTATGAGCACAGTCCACTGCCTTTTGGAAGTCCTGTTAATATGAACTTTAGTCACCAAATCCACATCCTGCGTAGTCAAGGATTTCAGGATGCACATATGATGTAAAGTGGGAGGTATTATTTACCTTGATTGATTTAAATTAAATTAAATTGAAAAGTTAAATAAAAGTGAAAATAATATTTTCATTATCTTAATATGTTATATTATTTACTCATTTAACTAATATTTATTGAGTACAAGTCAGCTATTGGCAGAAATGGACCAGATATTTCTGACTGAAGTTTCCATTGAGAAAGAAAAGTTATATATTTCTGTATTAAGAATTAAGTAAAACAGGAAAACCTTCAGTTTGAGGAAAATGAAGAGTTCCCAAAATAATGTAAACTCGCGGTAGCATGACCCACCAAGGGAGGTAAAACCAGAGCAAAGACATTCACATTTCACAACACTTTTCTGCTTGAGGAGAAGGGAGCAAAAAATTTAAGAAGGGTTTCTAAGTCCTAGCGCCTTGGTGAGATAAACAATTGTGCTTAGGACCTGCCCAGGAGGACGCACAGTGATAAATATCAAAAGCTTAATTTGGAGACTTAAATAATGGTGTCTTGCAAATAAAGGCTGATGTAAAAATGGACAGGTCCTGACAAGCACAGCCCTGTGGACTCAGCACTACAACCCCCAGAAAGCCAAGTCTGCTCCTGTCCCCGCTCCCTACAAGAGGCATGAACAAGCACCCACAAAGCAGTCTTCTCTGTGGCATATCCCATTATTTTTAATACTGTATCTGTAATTCAATTTAAGCAAATAAGCAAAAAAAGCATGCAAAAGTATCTATGGGGTAGTTACAATGTAGGCTAACCTTGATGGTAAGCTAAAAGCCCAGACTTTACCACTGTAACATATATGTATATCATATGTAAATAATAAATGTTTGCATGCACACATATACACACACTGATATGTACATATACACCATAATGTGTATAGACACAGATATGTATGTATACAAAGAGATACATACACACACAACGGAATTCAAGTTGTACAACTCATGTCCCCTAAATTGATTAAAATTTGTAAAGGGGGGAAAAGAAAAAAAAAAAGAGGGAAGCGCCTGTGGCTCAAAGGATTGGGGCACTGGCCCCATATGTCAGAGGTGGCGGGTTCAAACTCAGTTCTGGCCAAAAAAAAAAAAAAAAAAACTACGAAGAAAAAAAAGTAAAAAAAAAAAAAAAAAAGAAGGGAAGACTATTAGGAAAAAAACTGGCAATAGAATAAGAAGGAATCAAAAAAACAAAGTTAAAATGGAAATGGACTTTAAATTGCAATGATAAATAATAGACTCGAGGATTTAAAACACAATAAGAAAATGGTGAAAAATCAATAACATTAAAATTCTATAATTAAAGTATGAACTTAACTAGTGTTAGAAATAGGTTATTGTAATTTCCAGTTTCTCATCTGCCTAAAAGACTAAATAAAGAGTTTGGAAGTCATGTCCCAACAACAAGAAAACGTCTTGAAAATCAACAAATCTTCTTAGATGCATCAAATCACTGATGTCACAGAGCAAATTGCTACGAGAAGAAGAGAAGAGAGAAAGACCCCAGGAATCTCAGCGTCTCGGGAGCAGAAGCCCAGGAGCAGCGTCCTTCGGCTGGAGCTGCCTCTAACGGGAAATGCAAACTGGAGCTGGTGGACCGTTAAGGACTCTCCGGAAAGATTAACTTGGGAGGGGCAAAATGATGTGGGGGCGACATCTGTGTGTTTTACTTACCGGAGCCCAAAAGCTTCTCATCATGAAAAACACACAAAAGATCCTTTTATGCTTCTAGCAGGAGGAAGAGAGAAGTAACACTTTGAAAATAAGCCATTCCACTTTAAGAGAAATGTAGAAAGCCTTTGATGCGTTTGTGAGTAGACTTGACATGACCAAGTGAAGAATCAATGAGCCTGAAATATTCCAAACTGAAGGGCAAAGGGAAATAAGAAAAATTAAAAATGGGGAACCAAATCACCAAGAACTAAGGACAATTATAAAAGGCATAAGCTATGGGCAAAGATATGACATACTAGAAGAAAAGAAAGAAAAATGGACCAGGATACATATTTGTACTATTAAGGGATGAGAATATTTTAAAAAGTACAGACATCAAAACTCAGATATAGGAAACTGAGAACCAAGTAGGAAAAATAACTAAAAACCCACAGGTGGGCGAGTCGTGTTAAATTGCAGGACAATGGAGACAAGGATGATAAGTTGAGAGGAGCCAGAAGAATGAACATCATTCACACAGAGGAGCAAAGCCAAGAACTGTATTGGACCTTTTTCTAGAAATCATATAAACAAACAGAACATAGAAACATTTATTTAGTGTTGAAAGTTTTTTAAAAAATGCTGACAACCTTGAATTCTGTCCTTAGTGAAATTTAGATATATAATTTCTAAAGCAAAGGAGAAATAATAAATTCTCAAATAATAAATAGGAGAATATGTCACTGATGGAAGAGCAAGAAATGTTGAAAGAAATTCTTCAGAAAGAAGGAAAATAATATAGGCCAGAAAGTTTAATGCAGTGAACAGCATAAAGAAGGAATAAATGAAGGTGAAGGAAAACATCTTATTTTTCTTTGCTCTGTAAATAAATTTATTTCAAATTATTCCTATTATAATTCTATAATTATAGCTATGAGTAAGTGAAATCAGTGACTGTAATGTTAAAGGGATGGGTACGAGGAAATGGGAATACTCTGTTTAAGAAGTTGCCCTGGGGCAGCACCTGTGGCTCAAAGGAGTAGGGTGCTGGCCCCACATGCTGGAGGTGGTGGGTTCAAATCCAACCGCAGCCAAAAACTGCAAAAAAAAAAAGAAGTTGCACTGACTGTGATGTGGTAGAGTATGATTTGAAAGTAGATTTGGGTAAGTCATAAATATATGTTGGAAACTCTAGAGAATTCATTAAGATATTTTTTAAAAAGAATATAAATGATATGCACAGAGAGAACAAACACCCAAATCATATGATATGCTCAATTAACTCCAAAAAGGCAGAACACATAGAAATAATATACAACTTATACAGATTAGGAAGGACTAAATGAAACAGTCATTGCTTGCAGATGGGAGCATTGTCTGTGCAGAATATATCAAAGAACTTCCACCAACAACAACAAATCATGAAACTGATGACTTCAGGATACATAGTTAATATACATAGGTCGACTGATTTCCCGTATGGCAGAAATCAAAATTGAATGTGCTATTAAAACCCAATATCCAATGTACTCAGCCCTAATATAGAGCTAATTTATAGCTTTCATATGAAGGCTAAAACCCAATTATAGCACAAGAATACAGGGAAAAGGGAAAGGGAGGGGAGGGGAGGGGGAGGATGGGTGGAGGGAGGGCAATTAGTGGGATCACACCT